>CAWUFW010020696.1:0-143617 GCA_963921515.1 Calotriton arnoldi | reverse complement strand
TATGCAATTCATTTCTCACTGTAGGTTTGTTTACTGTGAAGGGTTTGACATAGAAAGATTTTTATTACAGTTGTAGTACTTACAAGTGACAATTTTATATTTCGCATTCGGATAAATTGTTGAAGTATTCCTTTTATGTTTATGTCATCAGTATCACTTGAAGAGTATACAAAATGCTTGAAACAAGGTGCATTATGGTTGAAAAAGGCTGATGAAGCAGCCAAAATGCATCCCAGTGCCTGTGTTGAGTACTGTCTTAAATAAAACAGAAATACTTACGTTCAGGAGTGCAGATCTTTTCTGAACTCAGAGGAGAGTTGTTTTGTGTCCAAAAGTGCGTGTGGTAGCGCTCCCTTTTCTGCACCACCAGCGGTCAAGAGGCACACCAGCACACTGTGACTGCATTACAGCCTGGGTGCAGAAAATGCCCAGGCACCCATTCCCCATCTGAGCGCCGATCAGCGTTGTGTTTGGCTAGGTGAGTCAAGAGCCTGAATGCTTCCTGCTTCAGAGGAGCTAGAGGCAGCAGGAGTGGACCGAGAGGCAGCCCCGGGTGGCCACCCTGAAGGTAAGTGTTTTTTTATTTTATTTTTTATTTACAACCCCCCCTTCCTCCCCCCGCCTCACCATCTCAAGTAAATAGCGGCCGCCACTGCTGCTGAGTATGATTCACAGACAGGACAGGCTGTTTTGATGCAAGGCCTGTGGGACTGGCAGCTATATAGCAGCTAAGGTGACTGGAAACAACAGAACCTACACAGTAAACATGCACAGGAACATACTGGCGCTCACACACGCTTACATAACAGCCAATACATTTCTTTTTACAAATTCTTATCTTCGCTCATGTCCACTCTGCTGTGCCTCGGTTACCACACGCTCTGCCTCACTGTCACTGTTTCACCACATTACACCTCAGCCTGGTTACATAGTACCAGCATTGGCAACCTACCCCACCCCTCCAACGTAACATGCATGCTCATAAATAATCACACAACACATTTCTTGTTTGGGTAAAGATTGCTGCAGGTTTATTACATACACCGTTATGTAATATGGTGGGTTATCTTACGGGCGATCCAAGGGCAGGCAACCTTCTAGGCCGCCTGCCCGCCTGATGAGCCAAGCAGCACTGGGGCGAACCCCATCTGTGCTGCCACTTCTGGTGATCCTCTTCCCGGATCACGTGACACATGGTTCCTTATTACTCACGCCCCTTTCAGGGCGGAGCGTAGCATAGCAAACCCCCGGTTGTTCAGGCCCACAACCGCCCGAAGGACTAACGGGCGCCGACACGGTTTTCTAGGAACCTCCCATGAGGCTCCTAGGATTTGGCTCTGGCACCCACCATGGTGCCGCGCAGAGGTACCCTTCTGTACCCCTCTGCTTCCAGATCGCCCTGTAACTCCGCCACAGCTCTGGAGGTGGCCACCGTCGCCGCCAGAGCCCCCACCAAAACTCCTTTCTTACCTGCAACCTCTCATTTCCAGGCCTCCTGCAAAGCTAGGGAAGAGATCCCTCCCACTGGTGATAGATGAACCCCATCTGTATCACAATAGCCCTTGCCGATAGCCTGGATCAGCTAGTGTCTAATGCAACACAAAGGCCCTTCTGCCCTGTGAATTTGTGCCAAACTATCCACCCTCCTGTGGGAAAGTTCCACTACTTCACATACATAACCAGCCCCGTGCCAACTCTGGGCGGGGCAGATCAGATTCCCTTGCTCACATTGCCCCATGAATTTGCTGAGCTCACCTAGCTGCCGTCCTACTAGGACGGTGTGTCTAGCGCACCTGTGTCCCCACTTAAGGGACAGCTGCCCGCTTGTTGGGAGACCGCTCCCACACCCACCTGCCTACTTCTGGCTATTCGGGCGAGAAGGCTTTTACTTTAACCTTTGCACCGTCCATTTGCTTTCTAACTCATGACGCACAGGAATGTCCATAACTAGACGTGTGTGACGATGAGCCAGGGTGCCCTCCTGCCCTTGCCGTGCATCCCTTAATTCTTATAGGAATTTCGCCAGCTCAACTCCCTTCGTGGTGAACCCCCCTAGGGATACCAGCTAGAGAATCTGTGTGATTACAGTGCGCACTGGCTGCCATATGGTGCCTAACTTTAAGGATTGGCTAAGTCCTACTTTGCCCTTCATCCCAGAATATTCCCGAATAGGAAGGGGGGTTCACACTGCTCGCCTTGCCTTTTGTGCTTGGCACCTTGTTCCCCCTTTCTTGGGGACGCAGCACAATGTGTTAGCTGACCGCACCCCCGCCCAGTGAGGCTGATATAGCTAACCGGGCAGGGCATTTGACCTTACTGCAGGAAAAGTCGACAGGCTAGAACCCTCCCTGCGGGGCCCCGGATAGGGGGCAGGGGTGTTCACACTGCCCACCCCAGGGCAGCCCCGGCGGTGGGAAATTACCTGCTCAGTTAAATATAGCTTTTTGTTGATCACTGGACATGCCAAATGTTCTTTTACATGGTAGCCTGTTGTGCTTGACACCTTGTGTCCCCATTACTTGGGACGGCAGCCCACTGTTGGCTGACAGCGTCACCACCCAGCGTGGCATCTATTGCTGACCGAGCGGGCGTTTGCGCCTAACTGCAGGATCATAGTCAACTGCCCTTAGTTCTGGGGTGCACTTATTTCGCCCCTTTGCCCATACTTATGCACAAACCCCTTTGCTTGCTACCCTGGTGAACACCTTAATGGTATCGAAGCTGGTTTGAAACAATGTATGTCTTGCGCCCACTACTGGAGACACCTCACCCTTTCATGTAATTACAACTTACGCAGCGCACCCCGCTTGCCTAACTGCCATCGGATCACAGATGCACAGTACCTGCTGTGCCTCTCCTACCCTGGATGCTTTAAACCTGCCACAGTGACGGAAACCAAGCTTCCCAGTTCCCTGTTTAGCTGCAGTACACCTTCAGTGGGTCCGCTAGGAGATGCCACACCTATATATATTGTGCCCATTATTGGAGACAACTCACCCCTTCGTGGAGTGACAACTACACGGTGCCTACCCAAGTCACCCAACAGACAAGTTGGCCCTGACTACCTTGTGTTCTGGTGCCAGGTTTGGGAAGAGCCTTGCCTTCACTACCTGCCCCCCTGGGAAACACAAAGACAGTGCTCTGGCCGCAGCACAGCGATGCCCTCGTGTAGCGTCGAACCCCTGGTCAAATAAGAGTGACAACTCCAACTTACTTAAGACTACACCATGACCATGGGTGGAGTTTAGCTCTTCCCCAAACTTCTGCTAGCGTAACCCATGGTCACGCCTCCTGTTCAGTTCACTTTAGTAATTCATGGCACTGACCCACAAGGGCCTAATACTGGGCTGTGAAAATGGGGCCCAGGGTGACCTTAACAGTCGGCTTGGTGTAGATGGGTGCTAACAATACCTGGCTGAAGTGCGATACCTTTGACAATCACTCCTGACAAGATGTGCCAATGCAGGTAGAAGCAAGAGATATCCAGCCCACCTTACTTCCTGTCCCAGTGATCTGAGTAACTTAGTGAAAGATGCACCTTTGAACTGGTAGCGGAAACTGTTACTTACGCCTGCAAATGCTCTGCTCAGAGCAGCCCGCCAGACTAATGAAACGTTGTCAATTTGGCTGTCAACTTTGCTGCCTGTGCCACCCTTCCGCCCCATGGAAATTGTTCTGGGCTCTCGCTTACTACCCTGCTGAGTGATCCCACTGTGTTCACAAGATTCATTAACAATTTCCGCTTCTGACTGTACTTGGTAACACGTTCACCCCATGGTATCTTGGCGCTGCATAACATGTTTGTTCCTCAGCTCCATGGTACTTGTTTTCGATCTCAGAAGGATGAAATGCTTGTTGATTGCAACTTTGTTGGTGTACATACATAGAAGAGCAGACTAGACACCCGAGTATGAATTACTCTTGTGCAGCTTACTGCTTTTTAAATTAAGCCCCTGCTCGCAAACTGGGAGAGGGATAGTGCAGTGGGCACAGTTAACAATGCTTCCATCAGGGACAAACATCTTGCTAACCCGGTTTGAGGAGCAAGCACGCTGATGCTGATCATGGGCGGGCCCATGAAATCCCACCCTTATCCGCCCCCCCGCCAAATTCTGGTAGTAGTGATCCTAGCACAATTGCAGCACTTTGGTGAATGTGCCAGGTTTACAATGATCTGTACTCGAAAATACCAGGACTGTGGAAGGTCTGACCTCGTTCGAGTGCCACAAAGATTAACGTGTTTGTACAAGTGTAAGCATTTTGTGTTGTACTAATGCGCACGTCATAGCAGATAAGAGGCTGCTCTGCTTCCGGTGGAGGGTGTTCGGGTTTCTTGGGAGGGAGGGAACAGGGTCTCCAGAGTGGACGCTCCCTGGCCGGCCCACGAGCAGCCACAAAGTGGCACACAGGACAGCTGAAATGTGACATCCAAAACCAACAGTGCATACGAACCACCACTGTCAACTCCCACTCCATGCAAAATCCTCCCTTGGGCTGGCCCCACCATGATCAAACAAGACATCTCGACTGAGCATGTGAGCGCCGAAAATTCACAGCTCGCCGACAGCAGAGAAGCGGCCAGCTCCCATCGTCCTCACCAGAGGGCACCGGTTCTAAATCCGGCCCCCCACATAATCTTGGGCAGAAGTTAACCGGTGAGGATATCAACTTCCTCACCTGCAAAAGCAGGAGTGCTGGCGAACAGGCTCATCCCTGAATACCAGTCACAATGTTAACCGTATATGTCCAAAAAACGTTAGAGGGCCTTTCCCCTCCAACATGGCAAAATTGTTGGCCTCCTGGACACCTCTGCAAGTGTGAGTGTGTGCCCATGTGTACAACTACATTTGCATGTATTGGACACTGTGTCCTACAGTGCCCGGCAGTACATCATCCCATTACTCTGTTGGTAGAGTGGGACTAGGTACCACCATTTCCGGTACCAGTAGTGCTTCACGGCAAAGACAACTATTGGCCTGCCACCAAGAGGCATGTCTGCTGGCCACTGCCTGCACACAGCTCTGATCTGCTGCCTGCTCTCACCCCTCTGCAGCTGGGCCAATGACCACCCAAGCCATCTCACCCGTCTCCCCAGAGTCCCCTGCCTCACAATGCCATGGTGGGCGCCCAAATGCCCGCGTGAGGCGCCCGAGCTGCCACTCGAGAACCTGGGGTCTGCAAACCCCTGCCCCACACCTTTCAGAGAGAGATGCTGTCAAGTGGTGCTGCCCGTCAAAAGAGTGTGTACCACGACATGCGCGACCCTGGAGCACAGTTCAAGCCAATTCGATTGGTAAACTCTTCGCTGCGCCCGGCAGGGCGACTCAGCGACATAATGCGCTCAGCTTCCATTCCTACGGCGGTTTGACGCTGTACAGGTGTGACTACTGGGCACAACCATCTCCCCTTTCAGCGCTGGACATCTATTACCAATTAGTTTAAAATTAAAGACATAAATGGAGCGGGAAAACAAACAGAACGCCCTGGCCACCCTGAAACACAGCCCGCACACCTTGCCACTTAGCGTGCGAGGAGGACTTAGCGGCTTGCTCGCCTCGGGCATAGAATCCCCACAACAGGGTGGCCTCCGCCACAGACCTATACACGCTTTGGCTCCAACACGTTCCCCCGTGGAGCCCCTGCAAATGGACCGCAACACACGGACATTATGTAGAAAGTAGAAATAACCTCGATCTATATACCTCCAATACAATGACACATACGTCAAAATAGCTTAAATATGTCGCGTTCCTTGTTTGGAAATGTTTCCTGCATTGTCCAAAGCAGTTACGAATGGCAATACGGTTCTATGCTAGATGACCAGTTCGCTGAGATTAACAAAACCTTAGCTAACGAAGGCCCCGTGAACGCCCAAAACCCTGCGCTCTCACGAACAGAGCTCTCATGCCGCATCTCCAATGCCTAAAGTGTGCCACTCATACCAATAGCGCCAGGCCTACTTTTTCGCAGCCAGCCTACAAACAACCTGGCAGCCCTGTCCGAGGCGCGTTTGACAGGCTTCCTGGTTTACCCCCTGGCCGGAAGCCCCATCATGCCAACGCACCGCGTCCTGCCTGCCAACCACGTGGCCTCCATGGTAGGCTGGAGTCCCGCACCCATGTGGCCAGAGGGGACTCCTGTAATATAAAGCAGACATCATCCTACCATCACAGATTGAGAGAAAGCAAAACACACCACCACTGACGGCCTCAGTTGAAACTTAACATTGGTGCAAGTGTCAACACCCATAACTACTAGGCCACAGAGGCGCCTACAAACCCCGCGCACAGTATTGGCAAGCACACTTCCAAAAGAGCCACACACTAAGCTCCCGTAAACAGGCCCAATTTGCCGAGCTGCCCCTTGATGCCGTAAAGCATTAGATGCCTCGTTCGGTGCAATCGGGTTGCACAGGAATTTTTGTCCCCATGCCAAGCAAGCACACAGACCCACCCATGCCACGACCAGCGTGGTTTTATCCATTATAGGCCTGTCGTGGAATGATAAACAAAAGTTGAACAGTGCCACCCAGTGGCGTAAACACCCCTAGCACTCTGGGATGTACATAGATGGACAATAGGGTGCTAGTACGTGAGCCCCGCAGTGTTGTCCTGATGCCCCCTTGTTAAATGCTAGGACATTCGGTTTGTAATGGCTGTTTTCGCTCGCATTTTCCTGCCCTTCAACAAAAGTTACAAGTTCAAAAGCATAATAAATGGCAAGAAACCAAGAACCGTTCCCCAAATTGACCTCGCCTCTCGATTTTGGGATGCCGAAAAGACTAGTGTTTAGTGAGCGTAGCACCCTCTTCACAAATGTCTCCAATGCTCCGCTCGCAACCGCACCAGGACCAGCATCTTAGCACCTTTTATCGCAACGTGCCGTATGCACACACTAAGCGCGATGTACTAACAGCCTTTAATTGAAAGTCCCTAATTACCTAGCAGAATTTACTTTCTCATGGGGTTACCGGATGAGACGCCTAATGAATATTCATTGGGCAGTCACTATAGAGACGCACCGTGACTGGCTACCGACAAATCTCATGCCATCTTGCCTCCTGTGTTTACCTACACCCTTAAGACAACGGCCCTTTAATTTTAACTATGGGCACCACCTCTACCCCACCAGCGCCCAGGCACCGCAGCCAGCCCCTGCGGACACTGCATGCTCGTGTCCTCCCGCGCGTTGAGGCTCTGTTGCTTGCCCACCAAGGATGCCGAATTTCGAACCTGGTGCCACCCGTGCTCAGGGGACCTCACAGCAGCGGGCACATCGTCAATTACGCTGCATGTGAAACGAGTACTGCATACCGCGCCTCCTAACAGTCGTGGAAGTTCATAGCATCTTAATGCTGCCCGGTCGGTGGCCACGTGTATCAAACACCACCTTCCGGCTGAAGCGCTAGCCAAAGCCGGGCCTACGGCCCTCACATATGCTCACACAGGCGAACGCCCACTCGCGCCAGTAGACACTCCGTCCCCGTTAGCAAAATGGGTAAAGGATTGCGCCGCAACGTGGCCGGAGCACCACGCTGCCTCGTAAACACAGCGCTCTGTGGGGCTTGCGCAGCAACCGACCTCCCGACTAAGTGCCCCACATGCTACCAAGCCCCCCTTTACCCCGACCAGGCTAGGGAAGCCTCACGCCTCGAAATTAATAGCGATTGGGAGAAGTGAGTTCCTAAAAAGACACGCCATGGCCCAGCCAGCGCAACCTGCGGGCAGAGGGGACAGCATACTCTGCCCGCCGCAAGGGAAACGGTAAAACTTAACAAAGTGCTTCCTCACTGTTTTAAACGGGGAGGTAAGCATACGAGGCAAACGGGACAACCACTGCTCTCCCGCGGCTCCCTGGTGAGAGAAACCAACTGCGCCTGGTACACCCCGGCAGTGTCCCCTTTCATTTGTTACCAGGCCTGCAGTAAAAGATCGGTCAAGACCGCGGCCCTCTCTGAGGAACTCCCGGGAGCCCCGTGCATGAGCGGCTGCAATTGGGGGGCGGGGGGGGAGATTGAAGGACCTTCCCTGCCTGGGACAAATAGCACCAGGGGGAGGCAGCGCTACATGCGGAACCCCACACTGCCATCGCAAGTCGCGGCGGAGGAGCCGGGGCGCCCGCAGTCCCCCCTCCCGCCCCACGGTTTAGGAAACTCCTGGACCGCCATAGTTCAGGCCCCACAAAGGGAACACCAGGCAACATGGTGGGGGGAGCCTACATGCAGGCCGCACCACCCGACAGACCAAGGTCTGGCTCCGGGCACCATCGAAACGGAACCCGCGGGACGGAGCATGGCACGCCGCTGTCCGGCATTAGTCTTCCATGAGTCCAGCCCAGCGACTCCTACGGGCAGGGGCCCTGCACCCGGCCTTACGCAGGTGGGAGCAAATGCAGACCCCCGCGGGCAGAGATAGGAGTCTGTACCGCGCGGGGCAAAGCCCTAGAGACTGCTCCTGTGGGAAGCCATCAGCAGGGGGCACCATCTTTCTACCCCGGTAGCCTGCCAAGCCCCCCCGAAACTCGCAAAGCTAGGGACTCCACGTTTGAGCCCCCAGAAGGCAGGCGGCACGCGCGGGCGGAAGCAAGCCACCGGGAGGTGGGGCGTTCAAGAGGCACAGCCTGCTCTCCCCGCTTCCCAAGCGGCCCCCCACGACAGCTGGAGACCCCCGGGGCCACACACGGGCAACACACAATCAGCCCGCAGGACCCGTGGGCCCACGTCGGGCCAGCACGCCCGAGCTGAGGGGCATTCCGCATACCTCCACCTCTGTGCCCCCTACCCGGTCAGCACAGTGCTGGCCTTGATCTAGGAGGGGTGCCGTTGCCATAGCCCTCTAGGAGCTGCCCCCCCACTGGCGGGCCGCTGCCACAGCCGTAGCCGGGTCGAGCAACCCAGCCTCGGGGAGGTGGGGGAATTAACACTCACCGCGATGGTAGGCAGCTCCTAGGGACACGTCCGAAACGGCGTACGGAGCAGCCACACAGACGGCGTGTCCGGGCGCGCGAAAGAGGACGCCAAGATGGTGGGGGGAGGCCTATATACCCCTCCCCCTGTCCTCGCGCTCCGGACGTGATTCGCCTATCGCGCTGCGACCAGGCTTGGGGGACTCCTCCCTGAGTCCCTGCCCCTACGGGGGTGTGGGGTGCCCAGCTGGCACTAGAGGGCTGCCCTCTTTAGTGGCCCCCTGCGGGGGCCTCGGGCAGCCGCAGAGATGTCCTAGCGCATCCTTGCTGCAATCGAGCTGCTATTGTAATCACTTATAGGTTTCCCCTGAGTTCTGGCAAGCAGCTGATTCTACCTCTGAGACTTACGTGCTTGTTGGCAGCTACTCAGCAGCACTTTTATATTCCATTGAGCTTGCTACCCGTATGAGTACCGGTACTCTCTTTGGCCAAGGAGAAGTGCCGTTACTCAAGGGGTGAAAAATCAGAAGTGCCAGTACTCAGTGCCGGTGAGTACTGGCCCATTTAAAGCACTGCATATATATTTTAATTTTGTTACAGTTTTATGCAGTGCAAACTTGCCCTAGTGGAATTAGAGCACTTTTCACGAGCACCAGATCACATTACACATTTTTTTTGTTAGGAACTGTTAGGTTAAGTAAACTGGCCAAGCCTGGGATTTGTACCTGGGTCCCCAGTTCCAAGGTTGACCCTCTGGTCTTAAGGCCTCATTTTCTCTTCTTCGTTTTATTCGTGTTCATGTTGTGGTTCATGTTCATGGCTGTATCCGGACACATTGTAGCTTCTTCCCAAAAGGGAAGGCTGCAGTGGGTGATGCTGATAGCTCAAGGCAGAGCAGTGACAAGATATTTTACAGACATTAAAATGTTTCTGTGGTCGTGTTTAAGCACTGCTACTTAGAACCAATGGCAGACAGTAATTTTACAAGGCGGCGGGGGTGGTGGCACACAAGCACACATTCACATAACTCACACCCATGCATTCACACATGCGCACACACTCATTCACAACACTCATTAACAAATATGCATACATTCATACATACACTCACGCACACACCAAACATTCTAAAAAAACATAAAACTGCAGATCTCTGAGAGGAAAGCCTCGGAGCACTCAGGAGGGTTGGGACTGCCGGCCTCCCTTATGAGAGAAGGCAGCAGTCCCAACCTCGTCACAGAGTGGGATGGGGTCAGTAAGGCGGCTGACCCCACCGCACTCTGTGACGAGGTTCCACTGATTGACACTTGGCCCTGGGCACTTCAGGGTTTAAAACTGAAGTGCCCAGCTCCGAGGCAATGGGTGACACTACTCCTCGTCACGAGGAGGAGGGCCTTGAGGCACTTTTGCCAGGCTGAGGAGGTCACGCCCACAGGGTTGTGAAATCCTCAGCCTGGCAAAGTTCAGCCAAGGCAGCCAGGAACATGCACATTTTGCTCATGTCCAGCTCCTGGCTGCCTGACCTGAAAAGGAAGAGTGTCTGCCAGACTGACCTTTGTTCAGCCTGACACACACACACTCTTCTTTCTGGGAAAAAGGTGGGGGTGTGACCCCTCAGCCCCTACGGACGGCCCGCTGCTGCTTAGAACCTTTATGTTGTTAAGTAATGCTGAATTACCACAGTTGTTCATTGATTATGTTGTGGATGGAAAGGGAGGAGAAGGGGCAACTTCAACAAGCAGTAGTGGTGACCAAGGCTAAGATTATAATAATGCATTGATTTTTAAAAAAAAGTTACCACAGCTTTGTTGTATCGTAGCCTTGTACACAAGTGATGTTAGTATTATTCAACTCAATGTCAACTCAATGGTACTCATTCTCTGTCTTGCTCCTCTCTTTCTCACACTCTCCTTTCCCTCTCTGATCTACCACACTCGCCCCCAACCACAAGCTCCTACAACGCTTGCTGTTATTAACCTTAAATAACCCCAGAGGGTTGGAGAAAGTGACTGAGGCACCAGCAGCAGGGCCTGGGCTAAGAAAAACCAGCCTCCTATGGCTCGAGCCTCCTCCACCCCCATACACACTGTGCCCCTACCCCTTCAGGAAATCCTCCACAGAATAAATGACCAATCCGGCCCTGGAAAGGGGCATGGTTCCACCACCTAAATGTATCCAAAAAATAGGATTAGTGAATGGTTCAGCACTAGAATAACATTCCCGCTTTAAAACAGGGTTGGCATGAACTATGACAGTGGGGTGGTGGTGCAGTAAGGAGGTGCCCCTATGCCATTGCACAAGCCAAGTCAAGACAAAGACCTTTGCTGATGTCATGGTGCTGAGATACCAGCTTATGATGCCAGACAGGATCCTGATCTATTGTGTGGCTTCTGAAGATGCCTCAATCGTGATCTATGTGTGCACAAGTTATCATAATTTGTGAATGCACGATGTCTCAGTACCATCATGCAAGTGCACAACTGAAGTCAGAACTGAACTGTCTGATGAAATGGTGCAAGCACAGTTGTTACTTAACTACTGAGCTAACAGTGCACAAGGCAAGTCAGGATGGAAATGCACTGTGACAACTGTGAGATCTTTCAGTACTGGTATAGAAGCACACAACTCACATCAGGATAGAGGCATATTTTTAAGACACAAGAGAAGGCTTCGGTTCAGGAAGAGATCAATGATGAAAAGTGTGTAAGTAACTCAGAGTGAAAAGTACATGTGAAAAGAAGTGCAGAGTCCGAGTACTGTGAATGTATAAGTGCTAGGATTCTAGTATCCAGTGCAAACACAATGCATGCATAGTGAGATCTGTTAGGCTAGAGGTGTACTATGTCTTAGGGCCTAATTTATATCTTGGTGGTATGGATACTCCTTAGAAAAGACGGAGTATCCATACCACCAAGACTGGTCTGCCCTCCCGATTTCAATGAGAGCAGACCTTTGGTTTAATCCTGGCGGAGACTGCTCTGTCTCTGCCAGGATTAAACCCCTCCGACGGCCCGACATAGTAAGGGTCATTGGAGGTTGACCTCAAATTCCACCCACCTAATTTAGAGAGGCAGAATTAGAGGTCAGATTTCAAAGTCCGTCACCCCCAGGACAACCCTGGCAGGAAGGGTCTGTGAAAACTACAAAATTCTCCCCTTGCCATGAGAGAGGACTCCCATGGTGAGGGGAGCATTGTCCTTTTGTTTTTTCATAATGAAAATCCTGCATCATGCTTGATGGAGCTGTGTGTCAAACTGCAAAAAGCTTTGATGGAAGTTCTGGCAATGCTTTAAGAAATGACCGCCGATTTGGCGGTCATTTCATGATTTGGTGGGCAGAGGTGCAGTCAAGGTGATCGAGTAAATTACTCTGTTGCACTGACTGTCAAACTTCCGTCTCACAAATTATAATTCGGCAACTTAGGGCCTGATTCCGATGCGGTTAGGAAAGCATTCCCACCTAGGGCACGATTACGATGCGGTTAGGAAAGCGTCCTAAAGGCATTTGCTCCTTCCGAATCGGATCGGTAACGTGTCTTCCCGACGAGGGCCAGATTACGATGCGGTTAGGAACATAGGCTCCCATAGAAGTCAATGGGAGTCCAACCAAATTGTATCTGGAAGCATCCGGATGCATCATACTCGGTCGGTCGGACTCTCCCGATCCGAGTCGGTCAGAAACCATTTACAAACCGATTAGATCGGGAAGATTTCCTAACCGC
Organism: Calotriton arnoldi; assembly: GCA_963921515.1. Classification (NCBI taxonomy): domain Eukaryota; kingdom Metazoa; phylum Chordata; class Amphibia; order Caudata; family Salamandridae; genus Calotriton; species Calotriton arnoldi. The sequence continues at coordinate 130,992 of CAWUFW010020696.1, read as the reverse complement.
ATCAGAATCGGGCCCTTAGTATTGAGATACCATTGTATGACTCACATCGGGATAGAGGTCCTTTGCGGGAGCTTTGCTGATGTAGCAATATTCGGATACCAGTATGTGATGCATGTTAGGACTGAAGTACTTTAAGGGAGCTTGGGAGATGTAGCAGTACTGAGATACCAGTGTGGGATGCAGGTAAAGATAAAGGTGTTTATGGCAGCTTGTTAGATGTATCAGAAAGGGGCTACCAGTTCCCATTGCAAACCAAAATATGTGTGCAGTGTGAGTATCTAATTCTAATTTTAATTCTAATTTTATTCTTCATGCTTACAAACATCCTATCTCTTTCATTTGAAAGAGAACCACACCAAGGATTTAAGAGTTTTGTGTGAAGGATTAAAGTGTGACCATGTATTATAAGGAATAAAGTTCCCCATGCAATAAATTATAAGGATATTGAAAGTCACCTCCGAGTTCCTTGACCTTTTAAAGAAGGTCAGCCTTCAGCCTTGTTCCTCTATATCAGTGATGCTCAAAGTAAAGCCCTCCTGACCTTTACATGCAGCCACCTGGTGAACAGCAGCACTGGGCTGCTGTTTATTTGAGGGTTTTTTGGACAAGGACAAGGGAACCCAATTGAAGTCTGCCAGGGACCTTGGGAATTAGTACTTTTCTAGAAAACAGTGGTCCCATGGAACTGTATATTAGGAGAGAGATGAATATAGACCCAATCAGTTCTATATTGGAAAGACTTGTCCAGCCGGACAGAGGTCTACTTTAATGTTATAGTTATCAGAGTAAAAACTTATTCATAAACACAAAATAGAGTAAGCGGGACACAAGCCTGTGCCTCACTACACCTACATAAAACACATACAATGTGACAGTAAAACAGAAAGGCTCAGGCACGGCTGTCGATTTGTCATATATGGCAATAACACATAGGGCCAACAAATCGTCTTTTACACCCTTACACAATTAATAACACATTTAAGGGAGTGTATAAGGTGTGATGGGTGTCGACGGCGTTTCGATCCATACAGTAAATACAAGGATCATCATCAGGACTTAACATAAGCATGCCTGAAATTAAAAGCCTGACAGGGGGCAGGCATCAGAAGAGGTCCTATCCTGCAATTGCGCGGGACCAGTCTCCGTGTCAGAACCACGATGCGGTTCGAATTCCGATAATTCGTGCGTGCAGCGACGGGCGTAGTGAAGATAAGATCCTCGTGCTGGATTCGCCGGAATAAGGCAATTGGGGTATCCTCAATGGGAACCTCACAAGGGTGTGTGCGCGGCCGACCCCCAGCGCGCACACACCCTTGTGAGGTTCCCATTGAGGATACCCCAATTGCCTTATTCCGGCGAATCCAGCACGAGGATCTTATCTTCACTACGCCCGTCGCTGCACGCACGAATTATCGGAATTCGAACCGCATCGTGGTTCTGACACGGAGACTGGTCCCGCGCAATTGCAGGATAGGACCTCTTCTGATGCCTGCCCCCTGTCAGGCTTTTAATTTCAGGCATGCTTATGTTAAGTCCTGATGATGATCCTTGTATTTACTGTATGGATCGAAACGCCGTCGACACCCATCACACCTTATACACTCCCTTAAATGTGTTATTAATTGTGTAAGGGTGTAAAAAGACGATTTGTTGGCCCTATGTGTTATTGCCATATATGACAAATCGACAGCCGTGCCTGAGCCTTTCTGTTTTACTGTCACATTGTATGTGTTCTATGTAGGTGTAGTGAGGGCACAGGCTTGTGTCCCGCTTACTCTATTTTGTGTTTATGAATAAGTTTTTACTCTGTTAACTATAACATTAAAGTAGACCTCTGTCCGGCTGGACAAGTCTTTTCCAATATAGAACTGATTGGGTTTATATTCATCTCTCTCCTAATATACAGTTCCATGGGACCACTGTTTTCTAGAAAAGTTTATTTGAGGGAACACAAATATTCGGAAAGATGTTAACTAAAGATGTTAACTAAAGGAGCAAGCATTTATTTCCAACTAAACTAACTTATTAACTAAAGTAAAAGTAAAGAAGTAAAGGTGTTCTGCACCACTTAACTTTAGGAACACCTTCTATTTTAAAGACATCTTGCAACAAACTTGAAAAAAATATGAAAGTCTCTACATAAATCGAAAAAAATGCTTTTTTTTAACATGCAGAAGTGTTTCGCCTTAGTATATCAGTGCATTGAGAAGTATTTTTTCTAAAGAGATAGTTTGCAAACATGAATTTAGAAACATTCATGCTTCCCCCAACCCTGGCGGGAATGCAAATAGTGAACTAAGAGGCAAGTCAGTTGTTATGTTCACCGTCTGAGTGGCCTTGGTTGCTATTATATATGGCCAACACCTGTCAGCCTGCTGACATCAATGTGGCCCTCGGTCACATGACAGGCCAAACTTTTTGGACCCCTGGAAAACATTTGTGAGTACCCATGCTCTGTATGGTCACAGAACTCCTCGACGACTTAAATATCTTTATAATTTTCAGCAGGTGGCACTTTATCCCATATGTAATGCAAAGCTGGATAAAGTGGAACCGGGATAGCTCTGTTGATGCCCTTTGACAGCATTCGAAGTGGAGAAGATAAGTTAGGATGGTGCACATTGCAAGAACTCTGGAAGCTTTAGTTATTAGATCCCAGACCAGGAATCAACTTAGAGAAAAGTTATGTGGATAAATCAGGACAGCTATTTCAGGAAGGATTAGTACAGGGCTTTCAGTGAGTGTGCGGACTGGAGGATTGGGGGTCGCTCTAAGCAGATGACATGCTCCAATTTCTCCAATAACTAAAATGGGTGCGCTAGAGAGTGATGTAGATCCTAGATCTATTTTGGTAGGCCTTCAATCTGGTAGTGAACTGGGACTAATCAATCATTGTGCTGGTGAGAGGAGGAGAGACTGCCACTTCTTGGAAGTCCCAACTATGCATCCAGACCCTAAGTTTTAAATACATAGGAATGCACTTCACGGTTAATTCGGAACTGTGCTAGAAGTTGAATAGTGTCCAGTGGCGTAGCAAGACCTGCTGCCACCCGGGGCGGACCCTATGTTTGCCGCCCGGTGCAGGTAAGAGTGGGGTGGGGGGTGGCGATTGATGGACGACCTGTTCCGGGGGGGTGGCGGCCGACTTGTTTGCGGGGGGTCTGGCAGCCGACGAACGTCTTGTTCTCGGGGGGATGGTGGTAGTCGACAGACACGACTTGCTCACTTCCGCTGCCCCCAAAATCAGTGCCGTCCTGGGCGGACCGCCTCTCCCTCCCCCCTCAGCTATGCCACAGATCCTCTTCAGAGACATTTCATGATGGAATGCTCTTCCCCTTTCCATAATATGCAGGACTGCATTATTTAAAATGATGGTACTCTTCAGGTTTCTCTGTGTGCTCAAAAACTGCTGCAAAAAGATCCTGGAACTATTCTTTGATATGGTTGGTGCTTTGACTGGATTTTTTCTGAGAGCTGGTTAACAACCAAGGGCCATCATGGATAAATGCATCCAAACAATATATGACTGATATCTAGGCATGGTAGATGTTTGACTCTATTACTCGGCAAAATAGTTGATGCATTAAGTAGCTGGCTATTTTGCTTCCAGGGTGACTCCACATTTCACCTAGAATTAGACATGTTTAATGTCCCACAAGGGCGGGATTCTTAAATGGCAACCTAACCTCCACTTCACTGCCCCACAACCACAAGGGTGACTCTTGGGTTCTGCATGAGGGCTGTGGGTTGTGTGGGCAAATTAACGCAGGAGATACCACTGCACTAGATTGCCCTTGATTGGCACGTTCAGTGGGTCCACAGGACATCCACGTATATTACCTAATTGATAACTCCACACTGGAAGATGTCTGGGATTTCAGCCACGTTAAATATTGTGAAACTCTTGCAAAAGAGATTTGGGCTCCCCAAGTCCCCATTCTTTTCAGATACCTACAGTTGTACAATGCTTTGTTGCAACATAATACCGAAATGACTGTTCTCCCAGAGTTCACCCTCTTGGAAACCAAATTAGTGACTGAAGTGTTAGTTCAAAGGTGCCATCTCAAGGGTCTACCTGCCCCTGGTGGTTAACAGCCCAGATCGCCTACGGGAGCTGCGATCATGCTGGGAGCCCAATCTGGGTCAATTGGAAGAGGAGGTATGGCAAGAGGCCAAAGAGGTCCCCCTGATCACATGAATTTAGTCAGATTACATTTTATCCAGTATACTTTTCTACATAGAGTGTACTACACCCAGAAGAAACTATGGAAGATGGGCTAGAGCTACTCCCCTGCCTACTTTCGGAGTCAAGCAGAGACAGATTTCTTCATGCAGTGTGGGCATATCCTGTGATTCAGAGGTGCTGGCGAAGGGGTGGGACACCCTCAGCCAGGGTCGGACTGGCCGCAGCGGGCATCAGGCATTTCCACAAGAGTCTGGAAGGGTGGGGGCCGGTTTTGCAGTGGTGGTGGCCGGTTTTGTTACTGGGGGACGGTTTTGAGAGGTTCTGCAATATAGACCCCCAGTAACAAAAGCTGCAGTGCTTCACACTTGCACCTCTCCTCCCCCTGGGGGCTCGTCCAACAAAATTGCCAGGGCTGCTTTGGATTCCCAGTCCGGCCTTGCCCTCAGCACAGTTGTAGTATTCGCCAGAGAACTCTCCCCTAAACTAGGACTGCTTGGGATTATGGAGGACTTGGAACACAACTGTAAACTGTGCATATGTAAACTCAATTAATGTATTACATTATGGGAATGAGTGAGTATCTTGTTGATTAGCTTTGATTTGTATTTCTGTAACAAAAAAACAATTTCACAGTGTTAGCTCTTCCCTGTCATTAGAGAAGGGGTTCCACCACAAGAAAATCAGCCTTGGTCATGTCCTGAAAGGAGCAGTCCCAGATCCTATATCGACATACGACGGGATAAGTTAAATTAGATTTTTTTTTAATCACTTACCTTGCGCTCACCGCATCCCCAACTCGGGGATGCATCAAGCTCAAGGTAAGTGTTTTTTATTTAATTTAACTTATCCCGTCGTATATTGACTTCCCCGAACCCCGCCCTGCCGCCCAACCCCCCGCCGCCCTGCCGACCGCACGCGCCACCGCTCTTACCTGTGCCGCCTGACACGGCTGGTCTTTTTATACATATTGCAAGTCAGCAATGTGGTGCACGGGGAGCACTGTGCCCGCAGAGTGATTATTATAAGACAAAAATATTTTAGAATCTGTTTTGCATGCTTAAGTATGAGACTATGAACTATATGTTTATAGAGAACTATCCTTATGTTAAAGCTTTACAAAAACTCACATTATAAGCAAGATACAATACAAAATGGTTGCATCAGAAGATACTTCAGCAGTTTATGTCTGTCATTTTCCCACACACTTACCTACGTGTCTCTCTTTCTATAAACAAGGCATGTGTACATGTAGGCTTTTTTCTTCTGTGTGCGGCACTGCGTGTGGCATTTTCACTTGTATAGCACTCTTGTGCTTTCATGTAAGGCAATATCATTAACTGGTGGTGAATTTTGAATGGGATTTGCTGAATGCCTACATTTTTTCTTTCTTAAGAAACCTGTGTATTTCTGTGGTGTTGAAATCCCTTGTATGTCTGAATGTGTCAAAATAGAAATATAATATTTTCACATAAAGTGTCATATAACTTCCCTTTAGTAGCATGATACTTGCACAATTTGCAACTTTGTTGCATAATTTGCAGTCTTTCCCTTTTGACCACATAATTTAGTCAATCCTGCCAGATAATTTATAATTTACTGCACCCATAATTCCTGTGGCTCTGCTGCAGTGGAGAATTTTCTGTAATTTTAGCTTACTTATTTACAAATGTTTGGTAGCAAAAATTATAGGATTATTTTTAAAGTTCCCCTATAACTTTTGGATTAAATGTCCCCCTCTTTGGAGATGTATTAATAATCTCAGGAGCATTACTAGAAATCCACCAGTCTTAGATTTCCCAGAATACTCCTACATCCCAAAATATACTCTGTGTGGAAAGTGTGCATGGTTGCACATTTAATTTTTTCTCCATAGGAAAATTATTTTTCTAGAGGCCGAAACCCTACTACCCTTGCACCCACACTGGGTGGCTTATTTATGAGGGGCTTGAGCCACCTGAGAGTCACTTTTTCTAACGCTCTGGCACCGCAAACCTCTCAACCATATCTATGCGGACATGCAAAGCCACTTTGCGTGGATTTGCATGGCCTCATAGATATGGAGTAAGGCATTGCAGCGCAAGTCGCTGTGTTGCCTTACTCTGCACCAGGGAGGCGTTCCATGGGTATTGCGGTGGGTTTTCCCACACAACACCCATGGATTTTGATGCTGCCCCAGATTTCCTTAATCACCCAAACCGGGGGCACTGCGAAAACCTTACGCCTATCCAGGGCAGGCGTAAGGAGGAGAAATATGTTTATTTTTCCACGTCTTTTTCTCTTTTCATGTGTGTAAGAATCGGCAGCAGACAGAGAAAGAGGAAAACTCCTCTCAGGATTGTTTTTGTGGAGGAAGGTGCCCCTTCCTGCACAAAAACAATCCTGCATGCAACGCAGACACCCTTGTACCGTGGCGCTAGGCAGCAAATTGTGCGCCTGCGCAGGGAGGAAAGGACAGGAATGCACTGTATTTCATAAGTACGGTGCACTCCTGCCCTTTCACATTGGTGTAAAGCAGCACAGCAAGAAAACTTGCAGCACTGTCCTACACCAATTCCCCATAAATGTGGCCCTGGATAGGGAGGTGTTCTCTGCTTTCTCCTCACTTAGAAAAGATCTTGCTCCCGCCTTTAGCAGTGTCTTTATGTGCATTTTTGGGGTAGGCAACTACCTGCACAATGCACATGAATGCACGCAAATCTTTACGTTTGTGAGAGATCGCTACCACTGCACTTGTAGTGCAATTCACGCTCCAGAAGTTCCAATTAATTCATTGATTTGAATCAGGATGTTGAATTTATTATCAGTAATGACTTGATTTTGTGCACTTGACAGAGGTTAGCAAGCCTTGCAAGGCTCGAGTCTGACATAGGGCAAATGTCTGACTCTGGCGCAGCTCTTGCCGCATGGGAAATGAAGAGCCAAAACAGAGCCCGGCCAAGCACCCCAAGCCCTTACCCTTTTACTGACTATGGCAGTTTTAATGATCAACTTTTACTTTCGATAAATGTCACTAGATTCAATCATAAAATGTAGTGTATTAAACCAAAACACATTAGAAAATATTAAGCTAATCTTTAGTTTTAAAGAATTTGAAGTGATTTATCTTATATTTACATTACAATTGTTGCATGATTTCCTAGCCAATTCTTTTGATGGATCTGCTTGTGCTTTGGCTTTTAAGGATAAGCCAGCGCCCTGACTCAGTTCTCTGCAAATTTGCTGGGTTACCTACCACAACTAATATTATGCTCACATAAAAGATTGCTGAAGCCTGCCCTGCGTACCTTCCTTGCCATAGGCGCCTGGCTGGTTGGCGTCCCGACCAATCACAACGCTACCATTGCAGCATTGTGATTGGCTTAGGGGAGGGGAGGGAGTCTGCCTGCTTCCTGTTCCTGCCGGAGGCAGTAGAGCAGGAGAGCTGGAAAACGAGGGACCCGCGGACAGGTAAGTTTTAAAAATGTATTAACCCCCACACCGCACGACCCTCCTCCCCCCCCCCCCTCCAACCCGTGATTAATGCCGGCCGTGACTGAGCCCTTAGTGTATTTGATTTTTACACCTGGGCCTTGAGATACCTTTTTTGCAAATAATTTGGCGTTTGCTTCAGCTTCTGGTAGATATGAACTTTTTTCTGTAGTCTTCTCACTGGATGCGTTCTTAATAACTATAGTAACTGTCATTGTCAAATGGAAAGGAATTCGCGAAAAATAATCTGACGTATCACTTTAAATTATTTAATTGAACGTTGAAATGGAATGCAGAATGTGCTATGCTTTTCTCAAAGAGCAAAGGCGATTGTGGCATCATCAAAGGCGCTTTGCGACTCACTGGGCACAGGGGAATTCTATATAAATGCAAACAATACTTTTCAAATATTAGCAACAGAGTTGTCAGTCTCTGAAGAAATAAAGAGACCGGTCCGCTGGTTGATATTTCAGGCAGATCAGGATTAACAAAGTGAAAAGATACTGTGGATTTGACCACTAACCACCACAAGCTGGCACCTGCCTCCATTACATAGTCCATTACCAAACCCTTTTAACAATTATGTGATATCTTCCAATCCTATCCTCAATGTCCGCCAGATATTCAACCGGTATTTGTGCGCCCAGTCAAATACAAAAGACAGTTTATTGAAATATATTATCAAGTGCTTCTAGTCATAATTCACACGTGCATCGTAAGGTTTTTATTTTTGTGAACACTTCCTTCGAAATTATTAAATTTAGGCCCAATTTTCAATCTATTTATTGAATTTAGATGCACTTTATTCCCAACCACTCTCAGAGCATTTGATGTATGGTGTTAAAATAGAGTAAAAAGTGGCAAATCCTCTGCTAAAACATTTTAGTGCACGTGCCACGCCATAGGATTTTATCTGAAATGTAGAAAATGAAAACGCACATTATTAGACAGGCGACAACTAACTCAAGATTCAGACATGTTCTTTTTAACAAGTTACATTTTTAGGGCGTAAAGGGAAACACTTCGCTCCGGATTACGGTGCCTTGAATTCAGCGCATAATCGCAGGGTAGTTTCTGTAATCTGGGACTCTTCATCAGATACTTGCTTTATTTGCAAGAGTTTTGTGAAGTTGATTGAAGTTTCTGCCTTTCCCCGAGGCGTCTCGATTGCCCCTTTGTCCCCCTTCCTCTGGTCATTGCCTCTGGGGAGTTTCTGTTCAGGCCAACTAACAACATGTGACATCCTAAATGGATTTTAAAAACACGTTAAACGGGGGAAACATTACACTGAGCTACGCTCAAACAATGTTGATTTGATACAAAAACACTATAGGGCGAGTTACATAAAGTCCACGAGGTTTTAACTTGCAATGAGGCGCTATTGCGCGCTATATTATACACTACAATGTTGTGTTATTGAGCCCCATTTACTTTTCGGAGGTCAGGGCCCTTTTTCAGCTGCAAAAATCTTTGTTTGCATTTTGTTTATGTAGCCAAACTATGAGCATGGATTTTCAGCGCTCACTACAGCAAAAAGAAATGGAGCTCTACACGAGACAATCGTGCTGTTTTGCTCCCAGAATATGAGAGATAAATAATATACCCTTACTGTATGTGTTATGGTGATAAAAAGTACCTACGGGTTAGTCAGGGCTTTCAGAGGGATGAAAAACTGGGAGGTCTCTTTCAAAGGGGCGTGGCCAATGTGATTAAGGGCTTGGCTAAAAGCACAGAAGTTAAAAGTCTGTGCTTAGCATAGTGTGTCACCCGACTGGTATGTTGCTGCTTCTGTCATTCCATCCAGATTGATAATAGAACAAGCAACATTAAACATAGAACAAGCCAGGACTATCTGCTTTGTCAATGGCTGTTAGTTGCATACATTAGCAGCAACTCCGACTTCGTTGTACAGAATTTTGAAAATGGGTAGCCCTTGTGGGAGAGGTTGTGGCATAACAGCTAGAGCTGCCGACTTTGGAGCTTGGCGGGAAGCGGGTTCGAGGCTTGTCATTTGCTCACCATCCCCGGATTCTGGACAAACCTCCAGTCAGGGCCGGACTGGCCGTAGCGGGCATCGGGTGTTTCCCCAGTGGGCCGGAAGGGTGGGGTCCATTTTTGTTACTGGGGGCCGGTTTTGAATCAATCTTCAAAATCGGCCACAAGTAACAAAAGCGTAGCAGCAGGGTTGCCGCCAGCCCTCCCCAACCCTCCCCCCCCCCAACCGGTCAGAGGTAATTGCCCCGGTTACTTACCGGTAATCTTCATTACTCCGAGTCCAGGTCTTCCTCAACACAGTAATAACACATGAGCATTCTGCTCCCACAGAAACTCCAAGTAAAATCAGTTAGCTTACTAGTCTCCCTATCCCTCCAACCAGTAGCGGCCCGTGGTGGGAGTGCTGCCGGGCGGTGACGTGGGACGGGGGAGGGGCTGGGTGGGGGGTAGTAAACTACGGAATACGGCCGAATAGACGTAAGTAAACATATAAATAAATAAAACGAATTCCGTTGCGCGCGCTGCATCGCCAAATGCAATGCAGCGCGCGCAACGAAATTCGTTTTATTTATTTATATGTTTTCTTACCTCTATTCAGCCGTATTCTGTAGTTTACTACCCCCCACCCTGCCCCTCCCCCGCCCCACATCACCGCCCGACAGCACTCCCACCATGGGCCGCTACTGCCTCCAACATGGCCCCCATCGTCCTCCACCAATCCCATAAAAGGATTACACACATGAACCACGACCTGTACCCAAAGCCATAGCCATGAAGCACCAGAAGGGCCGGGAGGGAAAGGAAACTACACTGTGGCAAGGAAGACCTGGACTCAGAGTAATGAAGATTACCGGTAAGTAACCAGGGCATTACCTCCTCGTCCGTCTTCCTCGCCACAGTAATAACACATGAGGAGATACCAAAGCAACATCAGCTTCATGGATAAGAAACACAGCTCACACAGTGAAAGCCGAAGCACAAATGTTTAATCAAAACACAGTACACATAGAGAAGAACTCAAGAATTCACAGAGTCCAGAACCGAAGAGGCAAAGGCAATGGAAGAACCCCCCAACCTCAAGCCAGTAATGCGACATGAAGGTGTGAGGAGAAGACCAAGTGGCCGCTCTGCAAATATCCTCCATGGACACACCCTTAAAAGCTGCCCAAGAAACAGCCACGGAACGAGAAGAACTGCCAAGAATTGGCTTCGAGGAAACCACAGACTGAACATCATAAGCCAACAGAATAGCCTCCTTAATCCACCTGCTAAGAGTAGAAAGGGACGGCTTCACGCCCTGATGCGCAACACCGAAAATGACAAACAAATTGTCCCCCTTACAAAAAGAAGTTGTGCGAGACAAATAAATCAACAAGGCACACTCCACATCCAAAAGATGAAACAGAGACTCCTCCCCAGAAGAAGGATCCGGAAATAAAACAGGGAGGACAACCTCCGCTGACCGATGGAAGAAAGAATCCACCTTAGGGACAAAAGTAGGATGCGCCCTTAAGACCACCCTATTTTCCAGAATCCTCAAAAATGGAGCCGACCTCAAGAAAGCCCCCAATTCACCCACTCGCCTGGCAGAGGCAATGGCCACCAGAAAAAACACTTTCAAGGTCAAAAACTTCAAGTCAACAGATTCCAGTGGCTCAAAGGAACCCCTTGCAGCGCCTTCAAAACCAACGGAAGATCCCACGGAGGAGGTGACAACACAGGACGAAGGCGTTGAAAAGCCAGAGACTTGAAAAGACGAGCCACCAGGGGCTCAACCGTCACAAAAGGGGGACCATGAAAAGCCCGAATAGTCGCCCACTGTGCTCGGAGGGTAGAAAGGGCCAAGCCCAAATCAAAACCCTCCTTCAAAAAATCCAGAACACGAGCAGGATCCAACTCATCAATAGACCAACCATGGCGCAGACACCAACCAGTAAAATTGTCCCAATGCTTAGCATAAGACTTCAAAGTAGAGGGGCGCCTGGGCTGTTGGATAAGACCAGCAACCTCCAGGGAACAACCACTCTGGATCAGAGAACACCTCTTAAGAGCCAAGCCTGAAGACCCATGGACCAGAACACCGGAAGAGGAACCTGAGAACCCATCAACGGATACGGATGGAACGGCAACGTCCAACCCGGACGCACCGCCAACTCCAACAACAGAGGAAACCACGGGTGGCGGCACCAACCCGGCACCACCAGAAGCACCAAAGCCCCCTCCCTCCTGATCTTCTGCAAAACCACCGGAATCAGGGGATTAGGGGGAAAGGCATACAACACACCCAGCGGCCACAGGAAGGACATCGCATTCACTCTCCAAGCCACTGGGCAAGGCATAATCGTGCAGAAACAACGGATCTTGGCATTGTTCGGGGACGCAAACAAGTCCACCACCGGACACCCAAACATCCTCTGGAACCTCCGGAACATCACCGGGGTCAGAGACAACGACCCCGTGGAGGGAAATACCCTTCTCAGGCAGTCAGCAACCACATCTCCCGGGAGATAACAGCAACCCGGGTGATAAACAGCAGACAGGGGCGCCAACTTCGACTCTGCCCAAGAACAAATGAGGCAACTGAGGGAACTAACCCTGCAACCCCCCCTGATGATTGATGTAGGACATGACAACATGGTTATCCGTTCTGACCTGAACATGGTGACCCTCCAGCAAGGCTGCAAATGCCAAGAGACCCAACTGAACATCCTTCAGTTCTCTGTAATTGGAAGAATAAGACATCAGAGTCCCGGACCACTTGTCCTGCACTGAAGAGTCATTCAGGGTAGCCCCCCAGCCCACCAGACGAGAATTCGTAGTAACCACCTGAGACGGAACAATCAGAAATGGATGACCCCTGGAGAGATGGTCCCCGTCCAACCACCAACCCAGAGCCTCCCTCACCTGGGCCGACACAGGAACCGCTTGATTGAAATACTGACCACAGGGGCGCCAATGGGATAACATATGGTTCACCACAGGATACATATGGAGCCGAGCCCACGGAACCACCAACAAGGAGGCGGACATCAGTCACTGCACCCTTAACCAAAGCCTCATAGTAGGACAAGTCCTGGACAACAGGGACTGAATCTCCAACATCAGAGTCATTTTCCGGGCATGAGGCAGGAACGCCAAACCCAACAGAGTCATGAAACGAGCCCCAATGTACGTCAGATCCTGAGAAGGAACCAGGCAAGACTTCCTCCGATTCACCAGAAATCCATGTCCCTCCAGCACCTGGCAAACCTCCTGGACATGAAGCTCCGCCTTAGAAAAAGAAGAAGCAGAAATCAACAAATCATCCAGGTAAGGAAAAACCTTAATACCCCTCCCATGTAAAAGCCCAATCAGGGGGGCCAGAACTTTAGTAAAGATACGAGGGGAGGAACACAGGCCAAAGGGCAAAACCTTGAACTGATAATGAAGACCCAACATACAGAAGCGGAGAAACCTCTGGGACTCCAGATGGACAGGGACATGGAGATACGCATCCTGCAGGTCGAGGGAAGCCAGAAAATCTCCTTGAATGATCAGAGGAAGGATCACCTGCAGGGACACCATCTTCAACTTGACCGGAGGAATGAACCAATTCAACCACTTCAGATCCAACACCGGTCTGAGGTCGCCGGTATGTTTCTCCACCAGGAAGAGAATAGAGTACACCCCTAGCCCCTTCTGCTCTCTGGGCACTGGAACCACAGTGCCCTTGGCCACGAGACAACGCACGCCCTCCAGGAGCGCCTCCCTCTTCAACTTGTCTTTGGGACAGGGAGTGACCCGAAAATAGTCTGGGGGCGTCAGGACAAACCCAATGCGAAAACCTTCTGACACCACCTGAAGGACCCATTGATCCGAAACAGTTCTCATCCAGTTGTACACAAAGAGAGACAGGCGACCTCCTACTGGTCCCACGCCCGGAGCAACCCAGTCAGGATTTTGAAGGGGCAGAAGCGGTGGAAGAAGCTGCAGGGAACCGAGATTTGTCAGAGGAAGGAGCACCCCGGCCACGCCCCTTTCACAAAACGGCTGAGAAACCCTCCCTTGACGAGACGGACCAAATGCTCTACGTGCCCCAAAAAAGCGGGAACGTGCTGCTCTCTCCTAAGCCAAAAGCTTATGATCTTCTGTAGACTTTTTGACCATCTCCTCCAAGGGAGCACCAAAGAGATTAACACCAGAAAAAGGAATCTTCATGAGCAAGCCCTTTTGAGCCGCATCAGCCTTCCAGGAACGCAACCACAATTGGCGACGAGCCGCAATAGAAGACCCAGCCGTAGAGGCCGCCACTCCCAAGGAATCAAATGAAATGTCAGAAAGGAGCCTGACCTGCTGTTCCTTCAGAGCGAGAGTGGGAGAAACGTCCTTGCCCTGGTCCAACAACTCAGCCAATGACTGGAAGTCCTTCAACAATGGCTGAATGGCATAAGAGGAATAAGTAGCAGCTCTAATAGAACAAGCATTGGCATAGCCAATAGGTCTCGCTTTGGGACCTTATAAGTATTTAGTTATGCAGCACAATATCCTTGGTGCAACAACATCAGCTGTTCCATGGCTAAACCTTGTACCTTATAAGTGTTTAGCCAGGCAACGGTTGATGTTGTTGCACCAAGGATATTGTGCTGCATAACTAAATACTTATAAGGTCCCAAAAGCGAGACCTATTGGCAATGCCAATGCTTGTTTGTAATTCCCCCCACGCCACCACTACATTTTCCTAGCGGCCGTTCCTGCTGTATTGTGAAGTCAAGGGAGAGGCAGACAATGAAAAATAAACAAGCCTTCTTGCCATGGTGCCTGCTAACCAAAATAAAATGGAGATGAGTGCAATTGGTTAAATATCAAGCCCAAAGGCTTCTTAGGAACCAGTGTATCAAATTACCTTTTGGAGACCTCATACATTAACACTTTTAGATACAGAATATTTACATATCCAATACATATGCAAGATTTGGCTTGTATCTATACTTATGTTAACATGTCAGAAGAAAACTAAAGTTTTGTCTGAATGTATTTGATATGTAAATATTTTGTCTACCTCTAAAAGTTTCTGTCAACTCTTTAAATTAGAAGATTGGCGCACATTAATAAGAAATATATTCTTTAAAATAATGAGTGACAGCATGTTGAATAAAGTCTGCATGTTGTACTGGATAAAAAATTGATGGTTTCTAAATTATGGCTGTTGATGCTCCCTTCCTCTGTATTTTGTGCATTGGATCCCTTGACTCGCAATCCTTAACAAAGTCCACCCCTCTATGCTGAATATCCTGGGACCTTGCAGCACTGTAAATATGCACGTGACTATTTCCAACTGCGCCAAACCAGGATTCAGTTCTCTCACTGTCTGTTTACACACGCAACACCTGCAGCGATTGCATTAACCAATGGAGCTTTCATATGGTAAGAAGCCTTTGATTCCCCATATACTGCATGCTTCTTTTTCTGCCCTTCAAATGCAGTACTCGGATGAGGTTTCCACTAATTGTTTGAGACTCTCGCTTTGTTGAATGGCTACTTTGAAGCTGTAGATACACAGGGTCGTTGAAGGGGGCGCTGTGTGTTATTTAACTGTATTTGTTGAAAGAGGTCAGGGTGCAGTTGCTGTACGCGTACAATAAACAGTTTAGGGAAGAGCTACTTCGTTAGTATGGTAACGCACATGTAACAGCTTTCTCTGTAGTAGCAGCAGGTGTAATAGAAAACTGCAGCACACAGTAGGGTGAGAAGATTTTGAGAAGAAAAAAACCGGGACAGACAGACCAGATACATACGTAGGACTAAAGCCTTTAGCCTTGTATGTCTGTCCTGTCCCGATTTTGTGTAGCCTTGTAAAAAAAAAAAAATGCATACGCACGCGCATACACAAATAAATAGTAAATGTGTGTGTGTATATATATGCCACACATTTACAAGCTACGCATAAATAACATTAGGTATGTCACAACCTCTACCCTGAGCCCCCCTGCCCTCCGTCCCCACTCTGCCTCCCTATCTGCTACACCATGCATGCAGCCCAACTCCTCCTGCCCTGCGTGGAAAAAGAAACAATTTACTTAAGGAGAGCAAACCTTTCAATTTTTCTTTCAGTATGAATTGGCCTTTGTTCCAAGAACCGGGACATGTGTTTAAAATTAAGGAAAGCGTGGGGACACCGGGACTGTCCTTTGAAAACCGGGACTGTCCGGAGAAATCCGGGACGTCTGGTCACCCTAGCATACAGGCACCCCCAACACTCACATTTCGCCAAGTGTAAGCTCAAGTCAAGGAAGTAACTAGCACTTACTGATGCTGGACAGTGTGGTGAATGTGACACCGTAGGAAATCCGTTTGTTACGTGGCACTAGTTCGATTCGCAGCCTGTTGCTTCTTTAACCTGGGAGAGGATGTGGTCTGACGGCTAGACTGCCGACTCTGGAGCGGCGAAACCAAGGTTCGATCCTCGGGGTCGACTCTTGTGATTCTGGGCAAATCACTTAAACTCCTGTTTCTACCAAAACAAGCGTGCCGCGAGTGGTGCGCGCGAAAGTGATCGCGTGCTGTTAGGGTGCCGCGAGCGCTAATGAGCCATGACGGAAAGCCGTCGGCAGCGTGAGAGAGGAGCGGGGCGAGCGCGGCAGCGTGCAGAGCTGACCACACGCTCGTGCACCATGGCCTTTTGCTTGCGCGTAACCGCAGGGAAAAGGCCACGACGCACGAGCGTGTGGTCAGCTTTTGAAACCCCCTTACATAAAGTCTTCGCCTAGCAGCGCTTGCGCGCTACTCGAGGCTCCACCTAAAAATTGGAGGCAGCAAAAGTACGCTTCACAGCCGCATCAACCTTCTTATCCACCGGGTCTGCAGGAGAAGCATCCTAGTAAATAATAGCGCCCTGAGAAGACATGCCAGCCATTAAAGAATCAACCTTCACCGAGGCCGGATATTTAACTGCATAGTCCTGCAAGGGGTATCTTTTGGCCAGAAATCGGGGAAAACTATTTCTATCGACATCTTTCCACTCAGAATCCAACACCTTCAAAATAGAGGAGTGAAGAGGCAACGACTCAGGCTTCTTTTTCTGATATTGAGAAAAGAAATCCATATCCTCTACATCAATACCAGAATCCGGAAACAATAGGTTGGAGCGAATATGTTGAAGGACGTCATTAAGATCAGACCCCTACACAAACCGACCCTTAAGTTCCACATCCTCCTCCTCATCAGAGTCATGGGAGGGACCAGGGTCACACCGAGGCTTTTTAGAAGGAGGAACAGCCTCCCTATCACGAAAAGCCAAAGCAACAGCTGTCTGGATCATTTGTTGTATCACAGCTAGAGAAGGTAAAGTCTCAGCAGGACCGTAAGACTCCCCAGCGTGGGAAGAATCCAAAGCAGCACCTTCCTCCATAACATCCACAGTACAATTGGCAGGATAAATCACTACGGCAAGTCAGGACATTCAAATACGTCCTTGTTGTCCATGACAATCCCCATAATGCCTCAGAACGGCCCCCGGCACGTCCCAAGCGTGTACGTCACTGACAAGACCAATATATGGTGCCTGACACAACGCGTGGCATTGAAAAACCATGCCGGCCCATAGCCACGCCCCCAAAGCCGCCCCACAACACACCGACCGCACCTTGAACCAGCAGCCGAGTCACACCGGTGAGTACAAATAAATCCACCCCGCAGAGAAATAAGGCAGCCAACAGGGGGGCAACCGACCGGGAAAAACAGCCGGTTAAATGCGCCAAAACCTGCCGAGTCCGCTAGAGCAGGACCTGGCAGGTAGCAGTAAGCAAGTCACCAACAAATGAAATACTGCGCACTCTGGAAGTCCGCTAGAGCAGGACCTGAGGAGCACGTTAGACGAGGCCGTTATCGAATGCCTCGCAAACCAAGACCCCCTGGGGCATAAGAGTCTGCTAAAGCAGGACTGCAGCCCCTACTTACCTGAACCAGGAAACAGCATTTGGAGTAGTGCAGAAACAAAAAAACAGGCCGTGGTTCATGTGCGTAATCCTTTTATGAGATTGGTGGAGGACGATGGGGGCCATGTTGGAGGGATAGGGAGACTAGTAAGCTAACTGATTTTACTTGGAGTTTCTGTGGGAGCAGAATGCTCATGTGTCATTACTGTGGCGAAGAAGACGGACGAGGAGGTAATGCCAGGGCTGGTTTGAGATCCCATTCTGGCCCTGTCTCTAATCCCCGTGCCTACCAAAATTAATATGAATTATATCTTTGTGTAATGTAACTGTTACCCCTGTAAAGCGCTCCAATCCTTCGGCTCAAGTTCGCGCAATATAGAATTGCAGAAACATCAAAAGCGTGAACTGCTGCAAAATTAATTCTTTTTTTCACCCTGAGGGTGAGGGCAAAATTGGAGAGCCCTATAGGAACCCATCTCAGCACCTGCTTTTAAGAGCTGCCAGTGCTGAGCACCGGAGGGACCCGGCCCACTTAAAGCTTTGGTGCTAGTTCATGTAATCCACACCCTGGTTCCTGACTTGCCAGAGTCGAGGGTAACCAGGTCAAATTACATCGGCTCCGTGATATGAAACACCTTATATCCGTGGTGTGCAATTTGTGAAAACATATAAGTGCAGGGGCCCAAAGTTTTTTCTGGGGCGATCAATGCTGGTGCTGCTGAATTCCTATCTATTTCTTTTATTTCTCCCTTTTGCACCTATTGTGCTGAGTCAAAGACTAATGATGAATAATAAGCCCCAGTCAACAAAAAAAATGGGTGATGGTGCACTCCACCTGCAACCACCAGCACAAATTAAGCACTGACTAGGTCTGACTTTCTGGTCTCTTATTAGGGAATTAATCACTCTGAGAACAATATATATAATCGTTATTCATCTAGTGCGATAAATAGCACCTATTCCTCTGACAAACTCTGGAATCAGGGCCTCTGAGTCCTAGTATCTCTTTTTATTAGATTTCACCATCCATGTAGCCATTCTGTGGACCTCTTATAATCAGGGGTGTAACACAAGCCCCAGTAGCACCTGTGGCGCAGGGGGGCCCCCACTCCTTCAGAGGTCACCTCAACCCTTTGGGGGTGGCCCATTCAGGACACTGTCAATGAATATCTGTTGGATATGGGAGACTCAAGGGGCCCTCTGTACATTCTGCAGATGATGGCCCTATCATTTTGCATTATGACACTGTTTTTTTATGTAGTTTTATATATCTCGAAGACGACACGAAGACATTGGAGCGCTATACATGAGCACCAGTTTCATTACACAAGGACACATTCATTTTTTGTAGCCACAGGGAGTTTACCTGATTTGCCGAGAATCACAGGATTCTGAGCCACGCCGAGACTCGAACCTGGTTTCCTAGTTCCAAAATCAGCAACTCTGGCCGACAACAAGTTTTCAATCGGCCCGCCTTTTTTTTTTCATTTCTGCACGAGCTTACGTGATTTCCTTTTATTGGGTTTCATGTGTTTCTTGTAGATTGGTCACAATATTAAATGTCACTTAGACGACTTCCATATACAATAAGCAAGTATCTGTAATATGTTGGACCGGGCATTGGGTGGAGGGGAGGGGGGATGCTTTTAAGGATGTACCGATGTACCCATAAAGGTTGAAAGCCAGTGCTTTAAATGGGCCGGTACTGTCCAGTACTGAGTACCGGCACTTTTTTATTTTGAGAGGGGGAGTACCGGCACTTTTCAATAATGACTAATGCTTTTAATTGGAGAGTACCGGCACTTCTCAAAAACAAGCAGGTGCTCTGGTTCAGAGTACCTGCACTTCTATTTTTCCATTTCAAGCACTGTTGAAAGCGAACAGGAAAAAAAGAGTGACAAGAGTGGGGTCTCAATTTGTGTTTTTGGAACTTTTACTCTTTTTCAGGGAAAAAGACAATTCTTGATTATCCGAAGCAGTAACTGCGGTGAATGATTATGCAACAAATGCACCAAGCCATTCATTGGGGACCTTTCACCTCAGAAAAAGCACAAGGCACAAAAAAGGAATTTCACAAAATAGTGCGGTACATTTTACCATGGCACACAGGCTTGTCACAGAGGAGTCAGGAATTGGATAATTCAAGCCGTGCCCTGCCCACAGCACCAACTCACCCGCTCGTGTGTGCCAACATTAGGTCATTGAGACCTTACTCAGAAGCCTGTTTTGTTTTTGAGTCAAAACAATTCTGTCCGTTTGTCACAAAGACGCTTCTGTTTGTATTTTTAGTTGCACGAGAGCGACAGCTTTTATCAAAGGCATTACAACAATTTACACTCACTGAAAGCAGGGCTGAAACAAATGTTTATTGCGTTCTCGGGGTGGAGCCGGTTCTGCTAGAGGTGTGGGCGGGGAAGTTCACTCTTGGGCGACAATGGAGATCAGTCATTGTGTTAGGGGGCAGTGGGCGGAACCGGATGGCGCTCCCCAAGGAGTGGCGTACAGCAGAGAGATTAACGCCTACTTCTCGACCAGTCTATTATATATCGCCACCTTTACAGAGAGCTGAGAGGTATTCATGCCTCAAAAAAGCACCGAAGCCCTGGAAAAGAAATGGAAAAAACGGCACACACCTTTTCATATGTAACAGCACCACCGGGGCTGGATGACATCACGTTATTGACATACACGTAAAAATGGTGGGCATAGGTTTGCAATAAAACATTTAATTACAAAAATGTACAATTGTTTATCGTTTCTAATATAACCGTGTGGGTGCTTCCTGGCAAACAAATGTACTAAGAACAGATGTAGAAACCCTTTTTAGTTTTATTGCACATCACAGGAAAATATGTTTTTATTGGGGCGAATAAAAAGCATTATTGGTTTAGAATTAGTGTAATCTGAAGAAATAGTTTTACACCCACGGATGACCAATAACAAATAAAAAGGAAAAAGAATGGAAAGAAAAAAGCATTGGCAAAGCAAAATATTGGCCCACCAGCCCAAGCACTGAAGTGAATTTCTTTTTTAGGCAGATGTCCACATGTGACAAGGCAAAATCGCATTGCAAGAGGTCTAGTGGCTGAAGTGGGCTGACCAGTTGTCACACGCTGTATACTGTGGTGGGTGGAAGCTAAATGTGAATGACAGGTGAATAGACTAATGCATGAACAGGACTAATCCAGATCTCCTCTATGTATGTAGATCGGTATGCAAATTTTATTAATGATTCTTTTAATACACGAGATAAAAGACAGATAAGCTGCATCTAGAACAGACCTAAAAATAGGAGAGAAGAAGCTACCTGCTTCAGGCATGGAACAACTTGAGAATACTGGGTATTGAGTTTGCTACTTTTGGGGAACTTATGTCTCTATCAAAGGCTGGTATGATAGAGTCGTGCCAAGGAACACTGAAATAAGTTATTAAACCAATCCCTGCCAATAGGTGTTTCACTAGGAATGCTTTCTCCATGTCCCAAAGGAGCTCTATCAGAGACATGGACACAAAGTAAGTCCGAGAAAGCAACATCTTGTATGCAGCTTTTAAATCCGCCATTAAAAACCAACCATGTTGCTTAGTCACACAGCTGATATCCTAGATCTGGCAAAAAAAAAAAATACTTGCAACATACTTTGGAGTCGCACAAAATGATGACTGCTCAGCATTATTTAACAGAAACAATATATAAGCCAGTGAGCGTATCCATCATCCGTACGCGGTTTATGCTGTTCCCGATAAAATAACTGAGACTAGCCTACCAATTTTCAAATCTTAGTTGCAGATTGTGTGACTATGAAGGGGAATGTATATTGCACCTTCTTTGCTGTTGCCCCGGGGTAAAGTGTGAGAGGCAAGCATTTGGCAAGTAGATTTTTCTGCTAAACAATATGTGACACTGTAAGCAAGCTTTAAAACACTGTCTTAACTCACAGAATACCTCAGAACTTTGCCGAGTAGCCACATTTTTCAAAGAGGACTTTAAGAAGCTCATGTCAACCTTACAATTGCATCAATTATGGGCATTGCATCTTCTGCAACTTACATTTTGTAATAGTACTGCAAAGGGGGTCTTTATATGAATTCAGGTGATTGTTTTACATTTATGATGATCAGTTTGTCAACAACTCTTACTAAGTTAATTTTAGATTAGTGTACAGCGTCATTGATTATATTTGAGTGCCAATATGTATATTTCACCCTTTCTGACAGTGATAACTTTATACATCCTTGCTTTTATGTAAGATTTGAATCAATCAAACATAATAAGTTATTACTACTAGCTGAGCCACCATTTTTGTCATTGATTTTTTAAAACTGTGTTCATCATTTTCAAAATAAACAGCAAAATCAACAACAGTACATAAGCACATTAATAAGAAACTGCCTTGGTGGCTGGCAGCCTTTGGTATTTACATACAGTGTTGCATCAGTCAGCAAGTTCAGTGAACTCCCCACTGAGAAAGCTTTCTTGATACTCAAATCTAGTTTGCATACATTTAACTCCAAAGGCTTGAAGAATGGAAACTCTGCAACACAACAGAATTGCCATACAAAAGTATTACTTGGATTATTGACCTGGAAAGAGTGATCCTATCACATCTCACTCTGAACCCACCACTATCATTCGTATTGGAAATCCAACACTACTATCCTATGTGTCTCCACTATTTATGGACCATGTGCGCCCACCTCCATCTTGAAATGCAGTGAATATTCAGTATAACTGTGAAAACAGGATGTAATACCACCTATTATGCTCCCCTCCTGGCAAGATCCAGGTGGTCTCAGGCCAAGTCCTATATCTAGATCCTACAATAATTCACCCCAAACATCGAATATTGAAGTTTCTGCTCCCCACCGCTACCACTCTTAGATCTCTTTTGATAGTAACCCATTTCTGGAGATCCCGCAACCTATCGGGTAGTCACAAGCATTCAGGTTATTTCATGGTCAGGCATCCGTTTGATTTGTCTGCAGCTATAACAGTGCTGGAAATTTGAGTCTATATAGCCTCTTTTTTTGTGACGATCAGGCCAAAGAACCATACACCTGTCTAGTATTTTATATTCCAGAACAGGAAATCAGCAATATATGTAACCACTCCTACCCAAAATATTTTGGCTGACGTTCTACATAAGTGAAAGAAATCAGCTAGGTTTGCACCACACCAGCTCTGGCAAACTGGGGCCTTAGCTAGATCATTCTAAGGTAGCTTTATATGCTCTTACAAGACACCTAAATTAAATATAATGAACACGGCTAGTACAGAACACTTGTTTAGTTGGTCAGCAAGCTCTAGTCGAGTCTGATTCCTAACTTAAGCCCCTAAATCCACCTTGTGGATGGCCCTGCTCCTGCCTACTGCAGCACAAAAAGAAAGCAAGGTTCTAGAAACTCTGGTTATCTAAAAAGATCCAAGTCCCTTAGACACACTTTAACACTATTCTCTGGCCATGCTTTACTAGCTTAAAAAACATCCACCACATTTATCATCCAAAGTTCACTGAAAGAAGCTAAAAAAAAAAAAATCTATCAACGTACATATTCCCCAAATTGCAGATTTTTTTCAATGGGACTTGTTTGGGACATTTTTTTCATGAATAGAGTTAAACATAAATATTGCCAAGAGTGTCCCACAGGCACCCTAATAACCCAGAATATAGATAGCGCTTTCGTGTAGTGGGTGCTACCAGGGTTCACACACAATTAGTCAGGACCCAATTATAGCTATAGCACATGCCTATCCAGTGGTTTCACCCAGGGACCACCTGGTATAAGGTAAGTTTTTACAAGTGTGACAGGTTTGTGCCCATGATAATTATATATAATCCCAGGGTAAAGAAAGCCCAAATTCTGGATTTGGCGTGGTGGATACAAGAAGTAGAATACTATGTTGTTGTAGACTTATCTTCTTTATTTGAATGCAAGTGAAAATAAAGACAGCCGACAAGTGATTCGCCCAAAGGGCCAGCAGGCCAGGGCTTTTTCAAGGCAAGCTATGACAGCTTCTGATTGTAAGGTCTACAGTCATAACAAAAATCATCCGGTTTCGGAGACATCCAGAGCGGGATGCGTAGGATATACTCTGTGGTCTGATTGGGCAGTTCCAGGCACCCAGCTGATCTTTGTCCTTCTTTATCTACTAAAATATTCTCCACATTACGTATCCCTAGAGGCCTGGTCTGAAGCCCCTGAGGGAAGAGATAGTCCAAACCCAGAGATAATTATGAGATGTAACCTGTTTTTCAAGTGTTTTTAGTCAAGATTGAACATTTGTACTAATTGTAGGGCCCCCTCTGCCTCCCCTTTTATCAGTGATATGTACATATGCATGTATATGGCATTTCTGTAGCGCAAACCAATCAAAAGGCAGCGGAGCACTGCACATATTCAAAGACAATCATAAAGTCAACAAGTAATAGGAGGGGATCCTGGGTTGTGGATGGTTAATGCTTGTGATGTAGTGTTCCTTAAAGAGGTGAATATTCAACTCTTTCCTAAACTGGAAAGGGCCTGCTGCCTTGTTTTTTTTTAGGTCGAGCCCGGGCAGGGAATGCGCTGCTCTGTGAGGTAGGCTGTATTCAGGTACGTAATTAAAGCTCTGCCCATATTTTTAATTGGCTTGTGTCATTGTCCACTGTAAACTGTGGCTGTTGATTGGTCAATAGGCTTAGCAGTCCCTCCTTAGTACCGCCTTGTCTCATTTTGTAACCCCCAATGGCG
Organism: Calotriton arnoldi; assembly: GCA_963921515.1. Taxonomy (NCBI): domain Eukaryota; kingdom Metazoa; phylum Chordata; class Amphibia; order Caudata; family Salamandridae; genus Calotriton; species Calotriton arnoldi. The sequence goes on along the minus strand of CAWUFW010020696.1, from coordinate 106,701 downwards.
ACACCCCCTGTTACGTGTGTTGTTTCTCAGTAGGCTTTACTTACAGCCTCCAAGCACTATTTTCTCAAACAGCTTTGCCCTGCCTGCTGTTGCAGGTAGGACACGCTCTCTCCTAACGCTTTTTAAATTTTTTTATAGCATGGGCGCTGAATGCATTTGCAATGCAATAGGTCTGCATTTGCGAGAGTTTAAGCTATTGGCATTGTAAATGACAATCACTTTTATTTATCTGTTTTAAAAACAACACATAAATAAAAGGCACTGTCATTTACAATGCCAATACTCAAACCCTCGTAAATGTGAGACCTATTGCATTGCAAATGCTTGTTTTTTCTTTACACTTCTTATCTACAGTCTGATGGTGTCCTGGCTGCAAGTGTGTTGAGAACCACCAGAAATGGTGAGCTTGTCTGCAAGATAAATGGTTGTGCTGGTCGAGATGGCTATGTCAATGAGAGCCACTGAAGTTCCATCAAAATGGGGGTTATATGATCTTAATTCCTCAGGTCCTGGATGAGACACGGTACAGCGTGTGGGATGCCCTTAACGGGTGCCTATGTGGAATCTGGGAGGTCATGGAGCAGGGCATTACCACCATAAAGAGCAGCAGTTCTGAAGTTGCTTTCTGGAAGAAATAGTTTGACTTTCTTTAGAAAAGAGAGTTCGTACAAGGTGGTCTTTATTTTTTATAAAGCAACAATAAGGACGGGCCCTGGGAGGAAATCCAAATTCACTGCATCAACAGGCCGAAGTATGAGGAAAACCCATTGGGTTTTTAGAAGAACCCTCACCCACCAACCTAGTTGGTGGCATGCTTCATCATCGGGTTCCCACCTAGGGAAAATTCAAAAAAATAATTCTGCTGTGATTCATGTAGTTCTAAGGCTTGTCTCTTTAATTTTAATTCCTCTTTCGAACGGTTGGGACAAAAAGAAGGAATACCCACACCCTCATAATGTATGGACATTTGCTGTTAGTTAAAAAGTCCTGACTTTGAGGACAGTTTCTTATTGTGGGCACATATATTGATTGAATGGTATAATAACCGCTTTTGATGAAAGCTCATGTTCAATGATGTCACATTATAACCGTAACGCACTGAGGTTATATTGTTGAACTTCCATTGCATGCCTTTGTGGGATTGTTATAAAAGGTGTGCCTGCAGGAAATCTACGTGTACGGTGTTTTACACCACACATTGCACCCACTTATGCCAAAAGTCACGTTAACGATGAGTAGTGTTGTTATTTTGCTTTACAGATACAACATATGTGGTACTCCACCACATATGGCGCCCATTTTCGCCAAAGTCACGTTAAAGATGAATAGTGATGTTATTTTGTCTTACAGATACAGCGTATGTGGTGAAAACCGTAAGTAACGGGATCACCCCCACATTGAAAGTACACCTTAGTGTGTGTACTAGAATTTTACGAGGCCTTTTGACCTCAAATCACTTTTGGTCCTGAAGAAAGCCTATCAAATTACGGTACAAAGGCTGAAACATGTAGACCATCCCCAAGATATTCAAGACCAAGTCTGTCTTAAAAATACCTGCCTTCTTCTTTTTTAATCTTGTCCCAGGACCTCAGCACTAAAGTACTTCAGGTTGGGAGGAGGATCCAAGAGACAATTTTAACCTTTGCACCTATTTTCACGTCTGTCACAAAAACACCCGCTCCGCTGTAATCAGGCGTCAAAGCACACCGAGGATGCACTTGGCACCCTAGGTGGGAACCCGATGATGAAGCATGCCACCAACTAGGTTGGTGGGTGAGGGTTCTTCTAAAAACCCAATGGGTTTTCCTTATACTTTGGCCTGTTGATGCAGTGAATTTGGATTTCCTCCCAGGGCCCGTCCTTATTGTTGCTTTATTTTGTTTTCAGGGGAAAAGGACGTGCCCCCTTTTTTTCTTGCTCTTTCATTGTTTATGCTAGTATTGGCAGCGCACAGCTGCAAGAGCTCTCTCTCTTTTTTTAGAGATCACTTTTCTTTAGTGAACCAACAGAATCACACCGTTCTTCTCCAGGGAGATCATCATGGCAGAGAATCAGGGGCTCACTTTCACGGAGGAAGATGTAAATCAAATCCTTTCTGGTCCTCCACTAATGACGGATCTAAATATAGCCCAAGCAATAGCACAAACCACAGACTGGGACAATTTAACGGAACAAAAAAAGAACAGAATAAGAACCATTTTACATGGGGTAATACTCACAGAATATTTAAGAAACAACACAGCCCCAAAAGGTTTGTTAGTCACGAACGCGCCCACGATCTTTCTAGAGGATGCTTCCTTTAGAAAATACTGGGCACAGATAGCCTGGCACTGCACGCGAGACTGGATCATCTTGATCATAAAAACAGCAAAAAGGCTTGCCTCTTTAATTTGAATTCCTCTTTTGTAGGGTTGGGACAAAATGAAGGAATACCCACAACCTCATAATGCATAGATATCTGCTGTTAGTTATAAAGTCCCGACTTTGAGGACAGTTTCTTATTGCAGGCACATATATTGCATGAATGCTATAATAACCGCTTTTGATGAAAGCTCATGTTCAATGATATCACATTATAACCTTAACACACTGAGGTTATATTGTTGAACTCCCATTGCATGCCTTTGTGGGATTGTTTTAAAAGGTATGCCTGCGGGAAATCCACGTGTACGGTGTTTTACACCACACATTGCACCCACTTACGCCAAAAGTCTTGTTAACGATGAGTAGTGTTGTTATTTTGTTTTACAGATACAACCTATGTGGTACTCCAACACATATTGAGCCTATTTACGCAAAAGTCATGTTAACGATGATAGTGATGTTATTTTGTCTTACAGATACAGTGTATGTGGTGAAAACCGTAAGTAACGGGATCACCCCCACATTGAAAGTACACCTTAGTGTGGGTACTAGAATTTTACGAGGCCTTTTGACCTCAAATCACTTTTGGTCCTGAAGAAAGCCTATCAAATTACGGTACAAAGGCTGAAACATGTAGACCATCACCAGTATATTCAAGACCAAGTCTGTCTTAAAAATATCCGCCTTCTTTTTTAATCTTGTCCCAGGACCTCAGCATTAAAGTACTTTAGGTTGGGAGGAGGATCCTAGACACAATTTTAACCTTTACACCTATTTTCATGTCAGGCACAAAAACACCCGCTCTGCTGTAATCAGGCGTGGAAGCACAGCTACGATACACTCTGCACCCTAGGTGGGAACCCGATGAGGAAGCATGCCACCAACTAGGTTGGTGGGTGAGGGTTCTTCTAAAAACCCAATGGGTTTGCCTTATACTTTGGCCTGTTGATGCAGTGAATTTGGATTTCCTCCCAGGACCCGTCCTTATTGTTGCTTTATGGTGTTTTCAGGGGAAAAGGATGTGCCCCCTTTTTTCCTCGCTCTTTCATTGTTTATGCCTTTATTTTCTATGGCATTGTGTTCCTTGAGGGTGAGATTGGTGGCCAGGGTGAATTCTAGTGACTAGGCATGCAGAGAAAGTTGTGTTTGTTGTTGCTGGCAAATAACAGGAATTCTTTCATGGCTGGGTTGAGCTACAGGTAGGCGCTGGTCATCAAGGTCTGGGTGATGTGCAAGCAGTGTTGAGGCACTGGATGTGTGAAGCATATATATGCGGTGGCATAATTGGCTGTCACTACAGTTTTCATACATTGATCAGATGGGACCTCAGAAATGTATATTGCCAAAAGTAATTCTTAAATGTTTCTATATAAACATCTGAACATGTCTAAAATTGCCACCACCTTAGGGCAAAACACAAACTTTACAGAGATAACAGAAGGCAAGAAAACAGCCTTCATGTGTTTCACAGTGGTGCAGCAAATTACTGGCCAAACTATAGCCTTTTTTTTAGTGCACACAGAGTGCTGCATGAGGCAAAATGGAATTATGTCTGGAGTATTCAAAATCCTTGGTTTCTGCTCCTTATTAGACTTCATAATATATTAAATAGTAATAGGGAGCAGCAAGCATGTTCCCAAGTGTCCAATTATTATTGAGTAAAAGTAGAATTTCAATATAACTAAATAAGCATCTTCGTGCAGTTACTGAAGAAAGTACCCCATCATTCTGATTCTGTTTAAACATACAAGGGGATTTTTCCTAGAGTTGGCTGTATCTGGCACAGTCACATAATCTAATGGAGTAAAGGACGTTTTTTCAGCCCATGAGGAAGAGAAAGCCACCCTTCCCTTTGTAGCCCTTGTTCGATCAAATGTTTGGGAAATTTTAATTTAAAAAATAATCCTCACCAGTTTCTCCTGAGGGGGAATCATTTTGCACTACACCATTAGCATCACCCCTGTACCCTTTCCCTTTGGGGATCATGCTCCAATGTGATATCGCAAACACTCGATACCACCATGAACTTTTTAGTTCCTTTAGGCCAAATAAGAAAATTCCCAAAGTTTTTGGGTGCATATCACCTTGGACCCCCTTCTCTGGCCACGTTGTTGTGTGTGTATCAGCATTGCGTGTACCACAAATGTCCTGGCCAATCACATTTTACCTCACAGACTCCCCACCTCAGGTTACGGTGGCGATCAGGTATCTAATTCTTGCTGTGGTGTCCCCCACCTGAGGCATCCCCCTTCATAGCAATCACCAGTAGCATATTGCACCTTGGCAGAGTGAAGCTATCATTAATGTTGCAGGCACAGTGGCACCAGGTCAGAGCGTAGCCATCATTGGTGCAGAAGGTACAGTGGCACCCATACCCAGAAGTACGAGGGGCTCACTGCACCCTAATCATCCCTGACTACTACTAACCAAAGTGGTGTGGGGAAGGACATTGTTCTTGCTTGATTTACGAACAATAGCACCCTTGCTACCCGGCGGAACTGTGGGCTCATGGGCTAATATTGTGGCTGAGCCATTCTGTGGGAAAAATTTAGCATGGGAGAGGCTGTAGGTCGGTGTCTATTTACAATGTTTGATTTATGATGGACATCATCGGGGTGGAGCCCGGATTCATTTGTGGTGCTCTTCTTAAGTGAATGTTGGTGGACTTAGCAAAAAAATGTGACAGAAATGCTGGTCCATTTCTTCACTACCTGGGTTATTTAGTAGTGTTCTCTAAGAACTGCAGTTCATCAAGTCAGCTCATCTGTGCCAATGCTACAGAGTATGTGACGCATTACAATAGGCACAGGTCTGTCCCAAAACAACTGTATGCTCTTTTTGGAACTGTGTATTGCATGCAGACAATGCTGTCGTAAAACATGGGCATGCTGGGCAGTTGCCCGGGGGGCCCACGAGCATAGGGCCCCCATGCAGACCAGAATTTAACACTAATTTTCTGTTAAACATTTTTATTCCTGTGAATGGTTGTGTAGGCAGGGCCCAGTGCCTTGTTTTGCCCGGAGGCCTATAATGCTGTTAAGATGGCCCTGCATGCAGACATCGATAAACAACTGTGAGTAAGGAGTAAGCAGATATTTTATGGTTCCAAACACCATTACATCAAACTTCGGTGGTGTTTGTTGTTCTTAAAAGAAGTTAGCACAAAGAAAGGTTTTATTAAGTCACAAGTAGTCCACTATATGTCCTCGGCCCTAAAATTTACCAGCCACACCTTTGGACCTGTCAACACATGCTGAAAAGAACTGCCCCACAACCCCGAACCGATACAATAAACTCCTAGAGCAAGCTACGAAGCAGCTTTGCAGGGTGTCAATTGACTTAAAACATAAAAGTGCAGATGCCTGTTCCCCCATTTGTTCAGGCTGAAACTTTCCCAGCTTGAAAATACCCCAGCCCTGGCCCCTGCTGGTGTGCTGCAGAGACAGATTTTGGTGCTGTTATACGATCAGGGGCCCAATTATGTCTAGGGCGCATATTGCGCGCACTTTCCCTGTTTGCGCTGGGCGCAAACAGAGAAAGTGTGCCCTATTACATAGAATGCGCTGCCCCCAGGTCAGCCACAAACTCGTGCTGCCCTGGGGGCAGCGCAATCAAGTGAAATACGGAGCGGCTTTGAAGCAGCTACTCAGTGTTTCACTGTGCAGGCGGCACCCCACCTGGACTTTTAAGAGGGATTAGAGATCCCCTTGGAGGAGGGTGCAGTCAGTGACTCCCCTCCAGAGGGCTGCTCTCAGGGGGCGCACAGACAGTGTGCCACCTTTTAGGTAGCACACTGTCAGTGCGCCTCCTGACAGCTTCTTTGCATCTGCGCCCTTGTCTGTAATATGGTGTGGGTACAGAGGCAAAGGGATTCCCTCATTTGCCTAGGGCATGCCCCCATTCAAATGAGGGAATGCCCTCTGAAGATAGTGCTGGAGCTTTATGTGCACCAGCACTATCGGTATTACAGAAGGGACCGCACATGCGTCTGCGCCCCCTTCTGTTATAACAAAGTGCTCCAGGGCGCGCAAAGCAGGCTCAAACGCCCATTGTGCCCCCAGGGCACTTAGTGTAATACGGCCTTGTCTTGTATGTTCTAATGTCAGTGATGGGCACAGCGGCGGCTCCTCCGCTATGGCGGATGATCGTTGCCCCCCCAAAACAGCAGGAAAGGAAAAATAAAATGAGAATAAACACTCATTTTATTTTTCCTTTTCTGCCTTGTCTTGGGAGCGGGGCCTGGTTGGTGACAGGCACTAAGGGGAGTGGTAGGTGCACTCCCTTCACTGTGCATGACAGTTTGGCCGACCGTCTCAGACTGGCCAAATCATCATGCGCAGTGAGAGCTTTCTCCAACCCAGCAATGCAGCTGGTTTGGAGAGAGCAGGCACAGACTCCCAGTCTGTCCTGGAGCCAAATTGAGGGTGCTCAGGCCAATCCTGAAGCTGCTCTAATGCGTGAGAGCAGCTTCAGAATTGGCAGCCGGGCATTCTGGGAGCCTCTGCCACCTGGAGAAGAGGAGCAGAAGAGAGCGACATGGCAGGCAAGTTTTTTTATTACTTTTTTTATTTCCCCTGTGACTCCTATGCCCCTCCACTCCCTTGCACACCCAGATGCTCGTCCAGCACACCGGCCGCTACTGGATGGACATAGAAAACAGAGCGGGAAATTGCTCAGACAAGAATGACCTAGAAATCTTGGATAGCCATCTGAAACCAGGGACCAAACTGCATGATAGACAAATTTATACAAATCTAGGGCCAGATGTACGTAGATAATCGTTTGCAATTACCAAATAGCAAATGTTTACAATTCGCTATTTGGTAATCGCAAACACCAATGTACAAATGTGTCTTTGACACATTTTATGATTCCCAGTGGGTCACAAATAGACCTACCTCATGAATATTAATGAGGAAGGTCTCGGTTTACGACCCATTGGAAATCCAAAAATTTGCAGGGATGGTGGCCTGCTAGGGTCAGCAGACCACCATGTCGGTGATATTTTTCAAATGAAGCAATCTTTTTTTTTTTTAAATGCAGCCCATTTTCCTTTTTAAAAGTAGTCAGTGGTCCGTGGGACTTCTGCCTGCTCTCAAAAATGTTTTTATTTGCGATGGTAAATTGCAAATGTTTTGTGACCGCATTTCAGTCGCAAAACATTCATACATCACACTGCAATCCGTTATTAGGAAGGGCCATCCTAAACATGCCCCTTTCTAATACCGAATCGCAAACCCAAATTGCGATTCCATACCAGGTTACTGAATCACAATTTGGTCTTTGTACTTTTAAAAATGCCTTTTTGCGTTCACAACAGCCTGATTCTGCGAATTGGGCTGTTTGCGAACGTAAAAAGGAATTGGACTGATATTGGAGAGTAAGTCTATGAAAAATTGTTTATATCAAACACGAAGGCTAGAATTATTTCAATTCTCATTCAACAGAAACACACCACCAGGAAACAGAATGAAGAACTTTGGGCCAGATGTACGAAGGTAAGTGTTTACAATTACCAAATAGCACATTTTTGCGATTCGCTATTTAGAAATCGAAAACACCAATGTACATATGTGTGTTGTACACATTTTGCGATTCCAAGTGGGTGGTAAATAGACCTACCTCATAAATATTAATGAGGTAGGTCTTTGTTTTCAACCCATTGAGAATCACAAAAATCAAAGGGATGGTGGCCTGCTGGGGTCAGCAGACCACCATGTCTGTGATTGCTTTTCAATAAAGCAATCTTTTTTTTTTTAAATGCAGCCCGTTTTTCATAAAGTCAAATGGGATGCATTTAAAAATAAAATGAAAAGTTTTCTTTTCATTTTTTAAGAGTAGGCAGTGGTCCTTGGGAGCATTGCCTGCTCTTAAGAAAGGTTTTACACACATTCACAAAGGGGAACGGGTCCCTTGGGGACACCTTCCCATTTGAGAATGGGTTACCACCTACTTGAAGTAGGCGGTAAAATGCAAATGTTGTGCAACCACATTTCGGTCACAAAACATTCACACATACCACTGTGATTCAGTATTAGGAAGGTTCGCCCTTAACATGCCCCTTCCTCATACCGAATCGTTATCCCAATTTGCAATTCGGTCATAGGTTACCAAATCACAATTAGGAACTTGTAAATTTCAAAAAGCCTTTTTGCGTTCGCAAACCATCTGAATCTGTGAATCGGCCCGTTTGAGAATATAAAAAAGCTTTGTACATCTGACCCCTAGAGTCTTGTCACAGGCACAGGTGCCAAGTGGGTCGGTCCTGACTTTTTAGACTATAGCGCTTTGTATTTCGGAATATGTCGTTTTGGTTTAGCCAGTGTAAATATGGGTTAAACAATCTGGAGCTTTCTCGGAAGTAATGCATTCTGGGAAAGTGTTGTATTTTGGAGTTTACAATGTAATATGTGCTAATGGCAAACAAAGCCTCTTCACCAACAGATTGATCAGTATGATTGAGAATTGTCATTTGTGTGAGAACAATACCTCAGTGAGATAGGATTGGCTTACAGAGTGAGACTGTGATTTTTATGTTAAATCTCATAGTATATGCTTTTTCACCATTCTAAGTTTGAAAAGTTGATTAATAATATTAATCTGTTTATGTAATAATTAAAGGCGCAGAACATTTATGAGGCCAAATGATTACCAGTGTCCGTTGAGTAGTAAATATTTGAAATATCACATTTTTTATTGTTTTGGATAAAAAAAACAGCTGGGTCATAACCTCTGAAAACAAACCATCTGATCTCCATTTTTATTTCATTTTACTTTAGGCTCTGTGTCAAAAATTTGCCCAAATTACTTACCGGTATTGTTCATTACTCCAAGTGCCTATCTTCCTTGTTGGCGGGGGTATGCCCAGACGTGGGTCCCTTGCTCACTTTGCCACTGGATTCAAGCAAGCCTGGCTGATGAAGGCTGGAATGCCAGAAACCGGTCCTAGGATGCTTGTTTCCGGTCCAGGGAAGACATGGCTTGGCAGTTCGGGCTGGACTGTTCCCATGAGGCACAGGGTCAGACTGATTTGCATATGGCCATGTCTGAACTGGAGTGGTGGAGTGAGCTAAAGAATGATGATGGATTAAACCCAGATCAGTTGACTGGGGGTGAGTGTTTGATTGGCTCAAACGTTCCGTCCATCATCCCCTTTTGTATCGCTTTGTTCGCCCCTAAGTTGGCGGGGGTATGCCCAGACGTGGGTCCCTTGCTCACTTTGCCACTGGATTCAAGCAAGCCTGGCTGATGACGGCTGGAATGCCAGAAACCGGTCCTAGGATGCTTGTTTCCGGTCCAGGGAAGACATGGCTTGGCAGTTCGGGCTGGACTGTTCCCATGAGGCACAGGGTCAGACTGATTTGCATATGGCCATGTCTGAACTGGGGTGGTGGAGTGAGCTAAAGAATGATGATGGATTAAACCCAGATCAGTTGACTGGGGGTGAGTGTTTGATTGGCTCAAACGTTCCGTCCATCATCCCCTTTTGTATCGCTTTGTTCGCCCTAAGTTGGCGGGGGTATGCCCAGACGTGGGTCCCTTGCTCACTTTGCCACTGGATTCAAGCAAGCCTGGCTGATGACGGCTGGAATGCCAGAAACCGGTCCTAGGATGCTTGTTTCCGGTCCAGGGAAGACATGGCTTGGCAGTTCGGGCTGGACTGTTCCCATGAGGCACAGGGTCAGACTGATTTGCATATGGCCATGTCTGAACTGGGGTGGTGGAGTGAGCTAAAGAATGATGATGGATTAAACCCAGATCAGTTGACTGGGGGTGAGTGTTTGATTGGCTCAAACGTTCCGTCCATCATCCCTTTTGTATCGCTTTGTTCGCCCTAAGATGGCGGGGGTATGCCCAGACGTGGGTCCCTTTGCTCACTTTGCCACTGGATTCAAGCAAGCCTGGCTGATGACGGCTGGAATGCCAGAAACCGGTCCTAGGATGCTTGTTTCCGGTCCAGGGAAGACATGGCTTGGCAGTTCGGGCTGGACTGTTCCCATGAGGCACAGGGTCAGACTGATTTGCATATGGCCATGTCTGAACTGGGGTGGTGGAGTGAGCTAAAGAATGATGATGGATTAAACCCAGATCAGTTGACTGGGGGTGAGTGTTTGATTGGCTCAAACGTTCCGTCCATCATCCCCTTTTGTATATCTTCCTTGTACCAGTCATTACTTTGGAGATAGTCCAACCTTCCAGTCAGGAACTGTTCGAAGAAAATGCTGTGAACGCAAACCCCACCAACCAAAAGAGTGAATACAATATAATGGTCTTGCATTCTAGGCATCCCCCTAAACTATACTAGCTGCCACTAAAAGGCAAAAGACCAAAGATGGTCATTAGTTTATAATGATTTCAATGAGGAAAAGTACGACCAGAAGAATTGGAAAATTCCAGTAAACCAATCGTGGCTCTATCTGGACAGAAACTTACAATTTGGCCATCAGAAGAACAACAGCTCTGAAACCCAACCAGCCAACCAAGCAAAACCTCCATTTTCCCAGATATTGGAGAAGAGCAGAGCTGGGAAGATTGGCACCCAAGGAGAGAAGATAAGACAAGCCCAGGGCGAACCACGGACCAAGATGGAGCATCATAAGAGGAAAGCACCAAAGGAGGATTATAGTAAGAACAAATGAAATCCCTGCCAAAGTACACCTCGATTCCAAATAATCACTAACGGAAACTGAATGCTTCACCACTACACCAATGGCTCAAATGTGGGAAAATGACCTGAACAGATGAAAAGCAGTAAATCCTAAAGAGGGAACAGCGACTAAATGAAGGACTTAACAAAAAGGAACAAGCAGTAAACAAGCCTGCCAACAGCTCCAGGACAGCGGCGTCAACCCACACGTCTTAGAAGAGACAGAAGACCTGCATCAAGCACAAAGGCAGACAAGGACCACTTCAACACATTTACTTGAGGAATCAAATGAGAGTCTTGATATCACAAGAAAGAGGAGACAGCCCATGGGCTGAAAAAACACTGTACGAGAGCTGCTGGAATTTAAGTACAGCAGGACAAGGGAATATAGCAGTCCAACTTCTAGAGCTCGATACTTACAGGATTCAACACTGAATTAGTCAACTGTAGGTTGAAGAGCCGGGAACCAAAGAGGAGAGGAGACTTTTTGCAGAACTGGGCTTTTTACAGGCACTGACCATGCAAAAAGCCTGTCTTGCAGAAAAGAGGCCAGGACCAGAAAAGGAAAGGGGATAAATAAGGCCAGGATCAATACTCCCCTACCCAACTTGAAACCATGAGGAACACATAGATCGACTTCCCTCAAGTGCTGAAAGATGGGCCTTTATAGCCACTGATGAAGCGTGATTATAAAAATCAGTAAAAAGACACATTCACAAATTTGGGACATGAAAAGCTAAAAGTACACTTTGCATACGTTAGATAATGACACATGAAAATGAGACAAATGTAGTAGAAGCACGGTAAAACTGTGCTTTGAAACATGAGATGAAGAAAACATGCATATAAGACAGTACTAAAACATATAAACGAGTTGTACTAATGTAGTTCTAATACACATGTTGCTTATTAACGTATATTGATGTAATTTGGATGTTAAGTGAAATGGCCTTCTGTTGAGAAGACACCATTTAGAAAAGCTGGTGCAAAAACCTGTAGAGATGAAGTACAAACTTAAAGCTATGCATAGTAATACTAGAGCTTCTGTAGTTTATGAAAAACTAACATTTTGTAATCTGAATTTAGAAAAATATGCACTTATATGAATATTGTGAAAAATTGTGGTTGCAGGGTATTTCTAATGTTTGCCATTTTCATGTAATAATTACTGGTGAACGTTCTACATAATCTGTTTGGGAACTGATTTAATTACATTATACTTGATGTTGCTTTAGAGCTCATTTCATTTAAATGTGTGATGCTAACTTAAAGGCCTTTTTTTAATGCTTTTTCTAATACTGACATTTCCCCTAACTTAATACAATGGTTCATTTTCTACTAGTAAAATGTTGCTTCTATTGTCCTGTACATATGTACACCCTGATATCCCTGAATGTTTCTTCAACGTTCATAGTGAAATATTCCTGTGGGAACAGGATTGCACCTGTTACTATACTGTGGGTCCCTTGCTCACTTTGCCACTGGATTCAAGCTAGCCTGGCTGATGACGGGTGTTACCCCGAAACCTATCCCAGGATGCATATTTCCGGTCCAGGGAAGACCTGGCTTGGCAGTTCGGGCTGGACTGTTCCCATGAGGAACAGGGTCAAGACTGATTTGCGCATGGCTGGGTCTGAACTGGGGTGGCAAAGTGAGCTAAAACGATGATGGATTCAACCCAGATCTGTGACTGGGGGTGAGTGTCTGAAAAGTTTCAGCACTCCATCCATCGTCTCCTTGTGTTTATCTCTAAAATTGGAGCAATCTTTTTTTGCCAATGGTCGTAGTGAGCGAAAAGGTAGTCCCTACTGCTCTGGTAAAACGAGTTATCATGCTTTTAGTGCAGGATGACTAGGTGCACACGTCAACTAACTCCAGGCAAAGGTAAGAAAATGCACTCACCATATCCAATTTTTTCCATCTATACTTAGGGTATGGGTTTTTGTATTTCTAGGGCCACATACCATTGTGTTTGTTTTTGTGACTTAGTCTCCAATTCCAAATCTCTCATAAATGATACAAAACTAGAAATTAGAATCTGAAGACGGTTGGCTGTTCTGGCAAGAAGGACTGCGTCGTCCACGTATAATAGCACAGGCATGACCTTCTGCTCTACATAAGGAACATCCGCCCCCGCAGATACAAGTGTTCTATTAAGATCATTAATATAGAGTAAAAAAAGGATTGGGGTAAGGAACTACCCCTGGTGCACCTCGTTTAACTTTAAAAGGTTGGGTGCATTCACCAGCATTACCAAATCTTACAAATGCTGTAAGGTCATAATGTAAGAGTCTTAAAAAGGAGACCAATCCTGCTTCGACACTCATGCTCTCTAAGATGAACCACAACTTGGGTCTGCAGACACAATCAAAGGCACTTGATACATCCATAAACGCCAAATGGGTGGAAACACCCGTGGCATATTTATATTTGGCCCACGATAAGCTGGAGGTTAAGACACTGTTCGATTATCCCAAGCCCCTTTCTAAACACATACTGTGTTTGGGAGAGGATATTATTTTCATTTAACCAAACAAGATGGCGATCCAGTACCACTCTCCCAATGATTTTGGCCGTGGAGTCTAGAAGGGATATCGGGTGATAGCATCTTGGATCATGCACATTTCCTTTTTTATAAATAGGAACAATTGTTGAAGTGTGCCAAGATGGAGGCACACCCGTACGACAAACAGAATGAAAAACACAGGTGAGCATAGGGGTCCAAAACCCTGGGTCCTCCCTCAATAGATCATGGGGGACTCCGTCCGGGCCTGGAGCCTTCTTACACCGACTGTTGCGAATAGATTTATACACCTCTTCCTCCCTAAATTGAAGTTTTATACAGGGAGAACTAGCCATCTGCACTTCTTCTACAGACCCATTACCAGATGAATACATCACTGAGAAATGCGCCAGCCAGGCCTCCGCCGTAATAGGAACGGTAACTTTAACATGGGGCGTCGATGGAGATAAAACTGACCGCACTGCCTTCCAAAAGGCTTGAGAATCTTTAAGCTGACAGGCACCAACTATAGTCTCCCATTTCTCCTCCTTAATAGCTAGCTTCCTATTCTTTAGCGCCAAGACATAAGCCTTTTTGCTAGCTACTATGACACGCTGATCTCTTGGGGACTGTTTTAGAGCCCCCACGCAGGGATTCGTCTACACTGTCGCTCTACACTCTTTGCCAAACCAGGATTTAACATAAGAAGGTGAGTGTACTATGGTTAAGCAACAGCCCTTTAATCTGAGTTAAAAGGTCAATAAAATGGTTTAATATAGAGGTGGGATGACATATTCCCAATTTACAGGAGTTCACCAATGCCTTACTGTTACAGACAACCTGAGTCATAATACGCTACATATTCACAGAGCGCCATACCATCCTGTGTCCTGCATCCTTGACTGTTTGTACTTGAGTACAGGTGAGCTTTGGCTTATGATGCTTTAGGGGGGGCACTAGAGGGACTGCAATAGGATTGTGGTCACTATAGATCTGAACAAGGACCTCACTACCTATGATAGTTGAAGACAGACTTTGGGAGGTAAAATCATATTCTATTACACTCCCGGTGTCCCTCCCAATTAAAGTTGGAATTTCTAAACTAAAGGAATTTGGGGCCTTTTTTGCTAGATCACGCTCAGCCAACAGAGAAAACAGAGCACGGCCCCTACCATCCATAGCATTAAAATCAACTTCCCAAGCAAAAGGGTCAAAGGTTATTGGTGACAGGGTGGGCAAAAGCCCTAACTTAGCATTAAAATCACCTGCCACTACCAAATTAAAAGGTCTTTCGGCCCAAGCCTCCTTTTCAGCTAACAAGTCAATTACTGAGAACAGACCCTGAAAATTACAATCACCCTAGCTAGAGAAATTATTATTATACAAATTCACCATGTAAACCCTATCTTTACCGCTCCAGCAAAGGTAAAACGCCTGGACCTCACCCTGGTCTGAAGAAATGGCTGAGATTAAACAGCCTTTAAACCAGGCTGACAACCCCCCTTTGGCATGCCCAGCTGGCAACGGTACAGTTGGCAGGCTAAAACACGTATAACCATTAAATGCCACCTCTTTCACTTCCCACATTTCCTGCATAAAAACTATGTCATAATCTAAAATGAGGGATTGCCAGTCTTCAATTGAAACTTTTGTGGCCAAGCCAGCCACATTCCAGCTTAAAAAGTTAATACATGGGCAACGCTCAGCACCTACGACAACAGGTACACCCACTTCTATCCCTTCCTGGGGCTTCGAAAGATTGTCAAAAGCTAAATCCCCGTCCAGATTACTGGGACTTATTGACAGGCGGAGGGTATTCAAGTGCGCCACAGGGGTGTCTATGCTAATGGCACCTCCATTCACTGGGGTTCCAGCACAGTCACACTCCTTGTTACACTGTCAATCGCTATCTTCCAGCCCTGCAAGCACCGCAAATCTATTTTGCAGGAGAACTAACGGGTGAGAGGGGGGTCTAAGAAGTTCTTGGCAGGGTGCCACTAACCCACCAGGCCGGAATATGGGGGTTGCCAAACGCCTAGAGAAAAAAACCTAATGGAAAAATGTTCACAGGGTTAGCTTTAACCGTTTCAGCCCTTGCAAGATCCAATATTTCATTTACGACCATGGGATTTCGAAAATATATAACTATATTCTCCCCAGTGTAATGCTTGCCCATACCACCAATCCTCCCCACACGTCTTGCAAAAAGAATCTCTTTGAAAGATCCCAATAACCACACACATTAATGTTCAGCCAATGTATAACTTTGTTCATAAGGCCCCTCATGGATTCCTAACTATCAGCAGGGAGGCTAGGAGTATTAGCTAGAACAATTACATAAGTAGATGAGGTGGGAGGAAGGTCAATCACTGGGAGAGGAACCAAACTGGGGTGTCTCCTTTCCACCTGCTTGGCAACCTGCTTAACGGGAAGGGCTTGCTCCTCATCACTCTGTGGAGCCCTATTCATTTCTAATCCAGTAATAGTGGTCAAGACTTGATTGCTGGCGGCCCCTCCACCCCCAGAATTAGGGGTCTGCGTCGATATAAAAGACGGAACGGAATTAAATAAAGGACCAGCTGAAGAGCACTGAGCTACCTGGGGGCGAGGAGAAGTCTTATTGCCATCCAACGTTCCCAACTGGGCCTCAATGGATGCAAGGCGATCTACAACAGGACGCAACTTGATGTCCAACAAGTCACTTAGATATTTACTCAAGTGTTCCCAGGATTCATCTGGTATGGCTGGTGTAGACACGGGTGCAGGCTCAATACCAGTCCTCTTAGGGGTCACAGTTTTACCCTTAGGTACAGATGGCTTAGGTTTCAGGGGTTTCAAGGTTTTCTTCCTGCAGGGTAGTCTGTGCCTGTGTCTACACCAGCCAAGAGAAGTCCAGGTTCTAGTTCAAGTAAAAGTAAAAAAAACTCAATCATAATTGTTCGCCTGGTCCTGATTTAGATTCTGACCTAGCTATTGGGCCGAACAAATATGATTGAGTTTGTTTACTTTTACTTGAACTGGAACCTGGACTTCTCACCTGCCCCACCCATCATTTCACTACGTGTTAGTCCTTTAACTTCAAGGCAAACATCAGTAATTGATCCAGCTGGTAAATTTGGCACAGGAGCGCTAAAGGACCCTAGGAAAGAAGGCTCAGGGGTGCCTGCAGAAGCATAACAGTTGTCCTGGGAGGAGGGTAGAGGTGGAACAAATTCCTCAGTTGTAAGTGATAGACGATGCCCTGCCAATCTAATTTTATTGGGTACAATATCCACCACCCGTGTCAGAAAATTATCGATAGTGGAGTGTGTACACAATGGAGGGACACTAGGGACTCCAGAGGTACCCTTCCTTTTTCCCATGTTGATATAAGCAACTAGGCTACTGGGAGGGGAGAGAAAGAAGAATCCCAAAACGCAAAGGCAAATTAAACAAACACAGCACACAGTACCTTTAAATGAATATCTGCTTCCTATCATCCAGGTCACAGGACTAAGAGGGGTGGCCCAGCCCAGCCTATGTCGGGCCAGGTCTTCGCCCTGGTGTGACCCGCTCAAGACCCACGCTGCGGGACACCTCTCATACGTTAAAGGTGCTCCGGCACTTGAACAAGACGCTGCGGCCCCTCCTCTGGCCGAAATTATGGGAGCTGTAGTCGCCCCAGGAACCGGGAGGCTGGTTCTGGTGCGAGTGTCACACGCTGCGGGACACCTCTCCTAGATTTAAGGCATTCCGGTGCTCGAACAAGATGTTTCGGCCCCTCATCTGGCTGGGAATAATGGGGGCTGTAGTCTCACCAGGAACCGGGAGGCTGAGGCTGAGGCTGGTGCGAGGGTCCCACACTGCGGGACACCTCTCATAGATTTAAGGCACTCCGGTGCCTGAACCAGACGTTGCAGCCTCTCCTCTGGCCGAGAATGATGGGAGCTGTGGTATCCCCAGGAACCGGGAGGCTGAGGCTGGTTCTGGTGTGAGGGTCCCGAGCTGCGGGACACCTCTCGTAGATTTAAGGCGCTCCGGCGCCTGAACAAGACGTTGTGGCCCCTCCTCTGGCCGGGAATGATGGGAGCTGTAGTCTCCCCAGGAACCGGAAGGCTGAGGCTGGTGCTGGTACGAGGGTCCCGCGCTTGCGGGACACCTCTTGTAGATTTAAGGCACTCCGGCGCTTGAACAAGATGTTGCGGCCCCTGCTCTGGCCGGGAATATTGGGAGCTGTAGTCTCCCCAAGAACCGGGAGGCTGAGGCTGGTGTGAGGGCCCCGCGCTGCAGGACACCTCATATAGATTTAAGGCTCTTCGGTGCCTTAACAAGACGTTGCAGGGCCTCCTCTGGCAGAGAATGATGGGAGGTGTGGTCTCCCCAGGAACCGGGGGGCTGAGGCTGGTTCTAGTGCGAGGGTTCCGCACTGCGGGACACCTCTCGTAGATTTAAGGTGCTCCGGCGCCTGAACAAGACGTTGTGGCCTCTCCTCTGGCCAGGAATGATGGGAGCTGTAGTCTCCCTAGGAACCGGGAGGCTGTGGCTGGTTCTAGTGCGAGGGTTCCACGCTGCGGGACACCTCTCGTAGATTTAAGGTGCTCCGGCGCCTGAACAAGACGTTGTGGCCCCTCCTCTGGCAGAGAGTGATGGGAAGTGTGGTCTCCCCAGGAACCGGGGGGCTGAGGCTGGTTCTAGTGCGAGGGTTCCACACTGCGGGACACCTCTCGTAGATTTAAGGTGCTCCGGCACCTGAACAAGACGCTGTGGCCTCTCCTCTGGCCAGGAATGATGGGAGCTGTAGTCTCCTTAGGAACCGGGAGGCTGGTGCTGGTGTGAGGGTCCCAAGTTTGGTTACTCTAATTTCCAGCCTGCCTATCAGTGGAGAAAGATTCATCAGAGGATCATTGCCTCTGTGTTGAATGGAAGTGCTGCACACTGCCTATTCATAAAAGGGCCCTGTATGGTTAGAGTAGTAAATGAGAGTAAGTGTAAAATAAAAAATGTTACCACGCTTACGCTGCAACACCACTGATCATCAATAAGGACCTGCAACTAAGCTCCCACTGGTGCCTGCTAGAACCGCAAAAATCACCCCAGTAGCTTGCAAACGCTTGACACCCTATCTAACCCATGCAAAAACAACAGTTGATGGACAGAATGCAGAACAATGTCATACATTCAACCCAGTACAGAGATCTGGGCCTAAATCCATCGTTTTTTTGCTCACCATGCCATTCCAGTTTGAACCCAGCCATATGCAAATCAGTCTTGACCCTGTGCCTCATGGGAACAGTCCAGCCCGAACTGCCAAGCCAGGTCCTCCCTGGACTGGAAACAAGCATCCTAGGAACGGTTTCGGGGTTTCACCCCTCTTCAGCCAGGATAGCTTGATTCCAGTGGCATGGAGAGCACGGGACCCACGTCTGGGCATACCCGTCCCACTCGGGTGACAAATGCAAAAACAACAGTTGATGGACAGAATGCAGAACAATGTCATACATTCACCCCAGTACAGAGATCTGGGCCTAAATGCATCGTTTTTTGCTCACCATGCCATTCCAGTTTGAACCCAGCCATATGCAAATCAGTCTTGACCTTGTGCCTCATGGGAACAGTCCAGCCCGAACTGCCAAGCCAGGTCCTCCCTGGACTGGAAACAAGCATCCTAGGACCGGTTTCGGGGTTTCACCCTCTTCAGCCAGGATAGCTTGATTCCAGTGGCATGGAGAGCACGGGACCCACGTCTGGGCATACCCGTCCCACTCGGGGTGACAAATGCAAAAACAACAGTTGATGGACAGAATGCAGAACAATGTCATACATTCACCCCAGTACAGAGATCTGGGCCTAAATCCATCCATGATGGATTTAACCCAGATCTCTTGACTGGGGGTGAATGTTTTGATTTGTTCTGCAT
This sequence comes from Calotriton arnoldi, assembly GCA_963921515.1. Taxonomy (NCBI): domain Eukaryota; kingdom Metazoa; phylum Chordata; class Amphibia; order Caudata; family Salamandridae; genus Calotriton; species Calotriton arnoldi. Next base: position 87,291 of record CAWUFW010020696.1, on the reverse strand, counting down.
TCCGTCCATCAATTGTGTGCCTTTTGCTTTCTCGCCCTAAGTGCGCCAGGTATGCCCAGACGTGGGTCCTGAGCTCACTGTGCCACTGGAATCAAGCTATCCTGGCTGAAGAGGGGTGAAACCCCGAAACCGGTCCTAGGATGCTTGTTTCCGGTCCAGGGAGGACCTGGCTTGGCAGTTCGGGCTGGACTGTTCCCATGAGGCACAGGGTCAAGACTGATTTGCATATGGCCAGGTCTAAACTGGGGTGGCATGGTGAGCAAAAGAATGATGGATTTAACCCAGATCTCTTGACTGGGGGTGAATGTTTTGATTTGTTCTGCATTCCGTCCATCAATTGTGTGTCTTTTGCTACCCTATCTAACCCAGGCCTGACCTGACCTGAGACCCTAGAATGTGTAGCTTTGAGAGGATGCAACTGCTTGAGAAGAGATGCCCTCCACAGTCAGCTAATCAACTGCACAGTTGCTTCAGTCCATTCCCTCCTTCAGAGCACAGGACCCATAAGTCACCTATCAACAAAGCATGGAAACAGAGCCATGCCCACTAAATGAAGTCAAGTCCCTGGATCCCATGATCCACAAGACGCAAGGAGCAGATGACAGTCCAAATGGAGCCTGCAATAGAATACGAAATCCAACACAGTGAACTAGTGGAAATGCATGTGATGATAAGCCGTAGCATGGGTGGGTAGAATCCAACTTTAAATAGTCTTCAGTTGTCTCCCGTAGGCAGTAAGCACCTTCCTCTTTGGCTGTTTCGGTGGGGATGCAGGGCCTCATAACCGCGCAAAACGCGGCACAGCTTAACAAACAGGTTTCGAAAAATTATTCGCAAGTACAATTTTCTCCAGGTATCAGGGAAAAGGCGCGAGCGCCCCCTGTGGCTGAAAGCGGTCTCGATGTAGTTCTTAAAAAAAAAAACAGAAACAGGAGGCTGAGCTCTTCGAGCAAACTGGAAAATGGAAAAAATAAAAAAAAAAAGCGGGGAGGAGGGCTTACAAGTGAAATGTAAAAATATCTGTCTTTTTCCTGTCGGGAAGCAGTCAGTACTAGCTGCCAGAATTGCACAGCACAGGGGGCGCCTGCTCCACCCTCTTGCATCCGTCCGGGAGAGGAAAAAAGCCATTGTGCCTTCAATGCAAATGACAAACTTGCAAGAGTAACTGGGGGAGCAGGCGCCACGACGGGTGTTCATCTGTCTGCTTCTAAGACCTGCCTTCTCACCTCCTCTTCTGTTTTAGCCGCCCACCCTCACTGTAAGTTTATAAGTCTCATTTTTTTAAGGGGGTGCGGGTCGCCTTAATAAAAAAAAAGTTGGCACTGTTGCTTTTTAGCCTGCTTCTTTTACTTTTCAATCGCTGCTGTCGGAAAAAGCGCGTCATCATTCTTTATACCATCGCTTGACCTCGAGGGCGCATAGCTGCCCTCCTGGTTGTATAAGCTGCGTTGGCACCGGGAGGCTATGGGCAGGGAAGGCGAGCCAATCTTTCGCCGTTAACTTATCATCTGCATGTAAATTACCCTTAATTGAGCTTCATAAACTTGACTGCAGCCGCTGGCAGGGCTCTTTCCTATCCCACGGGTCGGAGAGGTGCTTTGGTTAGAGCCGGACTTAATAAAGCAACGCATTCTTATTCTTTTTTTTTGGTCCAGTTTTCTTGAAAAAAAGCGCCCACCAGCAGAAGGATGAGGACCAACGAGCAAAAGTCTACTCTGAAAGGTTGGTTTCTGGTGTTTTGCTAGTGATGTTTGAGAGAATGCGGGAAGTTGTGTCTCCAATGCTGGAGGGACCAGTCAGTCAAAATGGAGGCCACAAGGAGAAAAACTTGTTTTTCTCGTCAAAAGGTGGCTGGTTTCGGCTTGAACTGCATCGCACTGGTCAGCCTGTGGCAGTCACTTACTCCGAGAGATTGGTTTGTTTAGGAAAGGATTATTTGCGGTTCTGGGCAGCGAGAGTTAAGCTTTATGGATTTCCATACAATGGCGGAGCCCCCTCTCCCCCTCAATATTGATTTTGAGGAAAGTCCGCGATTAGTTTGGAATGTCCAGAAACAGCCAGTTCGTTGGTGGGTTACCTCCCCCCGAGAGACCCTGTTTAAACTGGCTCCCCTGGCTCGCACTCTGATGCCCGGGACCCCAGGCGGGGGAGGAGGAGACAAGCTGTCGGAGGGGCAGGGGGCAGTGCCAAGTTGTTCCATCACAACATTGAGAAGTGGGGGGAGGAGGGGCAATAGTTCGCCTCGACGCTTTCTTTTTGTCCAAGCAGATACCTAATATTATTTCCAGATAAAAAAAATATATAGTTTCAACACCCACTCCGGTCCCAGAAATGCCCACGGCAACCTGGTTTAAAAAATATTTCTACTTTTCCTTACGTTGCCAAGAGTCTCTTGACAGCGAGGTCTGGGTGTTATGGAAGAAAGTGCATGCCTATTGAATACTGCATAATAATTCTAGTTTAAAAAGAAAACAAAAAAGAGCAAACCTTTGATTTGTATTTACTTTTTAAAATATATAAATGAGCTATTTTTGAAGGAGGAGTGCATTGTTACCTGTTGCGGGTAGTGTATGCTATGCGAACATGTGGTGGAAGTGATGTGTGTATGTATTTGGGGTGGTGTAATGTTTCTATACAGAGCCGTCCCCTCCCCCTTTCACGTGCCATTGGCATACCGATGAGGATCGTTCACTTACCCCCCCCCCCCCCCCCCTCACCTCACAATAAACAGAGGGCAGGAAGTGGAATGTAAATGCGCGGAGCAGGGATGTTCTGAGAGGTGCTGGCGTCCCATGGGCGGCCCCACCCTCCTCTAACCCATCCCGAGCTCCCCGCCCATCAACACCGAGTCTGACTGCCTCCCAACCCCAGGCTTTCAAAACAGCCGGCTGCAGCTGGGAAGCCCTGCAGAGAACTTTACAGGAAGGTAAATAAAGGGCGTTCCCTGACGGAGAGGGGTGGGGACACCTGTTTTTTCTTTTTTTTTTTTGTATTAGAGTGACATAGGACCCTCCGGTTGGCAGCAAACAACAATGCCATAGATCTTGTTTGAGGATACATCCAGAGCTTCCCTAATTAATGTTCGCGTCTCACTGCTTACCTCGCCAGGTGTATTATTTAAGCATGCATTCGTGTGGTATTCTGTCAGGAAGATAGAAATACAGTATGTTGTCTTTTAATAGCCAAAGTGCTTGTTTGGTGTGACTCACTTTTAGGAACATTGCGGTACAGTAATTATCTATTGCTTCGCAGGTCATAGCAGTACCTCACATCTTCTTGTGAAATGTATCGGATCTCACACATTCCCGCTCCAGTTTGTTTGTTGTTTAAGTACCCTTGTTTAATGAACACTCTGTGCAATAGGAGGCGCCCAGGCCGCGCCAAGCTCAGGATGTTCCGGCCTGTGTTGCATGGGCCCGCGCCCTCCGGTGATGAGGGAGCCACGCCCTCTGCAGAGTGGGGTAAACAGACTCACGCGGAGCCGAAGTAGGAGCGAGGGAATGGAAGCTACTCGCCTCATCAGCACCTTTCAGAACTGCCAAGGGACTCTTGTTATGCGTGGCACCTGTCAGTTCTGAGATTTTACCCGAGAGCGTAGCTTCCATGGGTGCAGCAGGTGCAGTGGCAGTGGGGCCCACTGAATCCTGATTATTGTTGTGTTACAGACTGTTGGTTATTTTTTTTTCTTGGTGTGATCTGTTATTTCGGTCTCCTTTAGGTGTTGCCAATGTGATGGAGTGTGCCCTGTTAATTGTGGCCGGTTGCATTTCTTTGAGTTTCCTGTGATTGCTTTGTGCTATGCCTTTGGTATGTCCTCGATAGCAGACATAGTACTGAGAACTGGGAGCTGATGTTCCTTCATGTAACTTTGATAGTGCGAGGCGTGGTGTCACCAAGCTGTGACCCTGCTGGTGACAGAGTGCATGCCATGCGATCTATGTGACACGGTTCAGTAGCGTAGAAAGGATCCCTCGGGCCATGGCGCAAGCAAGGAAAATGGCCCCTTTGCCTGTTGTTGGGGCAGCAAAATACAGCAGCGTCATGGTTCAGTGGGCCCCGGTGCCACTACACCCGCTGCACCAATGGTAGCTAAGCCCCTGGCTAGGTTTAGGACAGTCCGTTTTCCCGCAAGAACATCGCTCATGTGACGTGTGATCTTGTACGTTTCCTCACGCTGGTGGCAGTGGGACATTGTGCTACTATCCCCACGGTGCAGACTCAGTCAGGGCGCGCCGCTGACATCCAATCCTCTTAGGTAGGGAGGCATAAAACGGCCTCCGGGGCTGTGCCCTGCAGTGAGTCTGTCACAGTCCGCTCCCTCACGAGGGCGGCAGATACTGTTAACGGGGCTTGGTGGTAGCAGTGAACCCAAGAGGCTGCAGCACAGAGGGTGCACCCTAGGGGAGAACAGATGTGTTTTCCGGGTACTCACCTGTTTCACTAAAGGTGCTCCGCAGCAGTGGGGTTGCCTCAATGCAAGCATGGAAGCCCCCCTCCCCCCGCCAGATACTAAAAGCCAGTCGTTATTGTGTACAGTATCTCATATATTTGTGCCTTGGTACCACTGCACCACCCAATATTATGCCCCAGAACGCGTAGATACCCTAGGTTAAGGGCAGGGCGAACTTCCGTTGTAACAATATAATATACATACCACGACACGTTTTTAAAGCGCACTTTCATCTCAATCTGGCTCTTGGAGCTATTGGAACTCATTTTACCGGCACCTGAAAGGTTGAGTTGACCCTCTGTAACTTGTAAATGTGCCCATGTAACACAGGTCCCTGACTGTATAGAATGTATCCGGTATAGGAGGAACGCCGCCTAAAAGGAACAAGGAAGGGGGTGTAAACTAAATGCATCCAAGTAACAATACATGGTCTGTCCTCCAAGTAAACGAGCCTTCAGAAGACGGTACGCCCGGTCTTGCTGTCCTCTGAAGAACGGCCAGTACGTCAGCATGAGCAGTGTGTGCACATGTGCGGGCTACCTGTGTACGAGCTGTATCTCCTGGTGTAAGATGCATTCTATGCACGCTAGAGTGGGCACTCAGTTACGGCAACCATCCCACTTTCACTGTCACCAGGGTTTCGAGAAACCCCGACTTGGAAAGCAGACTTTGGAACTCCTGCAAATGTTAATAAAATCGCTTCTCAATCTGCAAAATAATTTCCCCTTTATTTGGGAAGAGCGTGTCATTTTTAGTTCAGCAAGTTAAACGCCGCCCTAGATCTCATTGCGTATCCTCCATGTTCAAATCTATACAGGGTTGATTCCGCCATAATCTTTTCAAGGTCGAAAAAGGAGTAGCGACATGTTGGCTAATATTAGCACTGTGCTTCCACGCTATGGAAGAGCAAGTGTGTAAATACAAAGAATGGTACTAAGCTTACAGAGAGAAGCTGGTGACCTTCTCAAACACTGTCCGTTTGGCCTGCATGCACTGCTTTTAGAGTACAGGAATTAGTGAAAGTTGCACCACGAACGAAGGTGCCCTCGCAAACATTGTTTTGCAGAACAGCTGCACGCACTGGCCTCGCGCTGCACCAGGTGCGCGAGACTCATCAGAGCGGAGGCGCCTGGCGACCGGGTTCCGAGGCTCGCGCAGTCCCAGGTGACAGGAGGCGCCCGCTTCTTCCGCCTCGCCTGTCCCCTAGTTCTATCATGAACTAGACGAGAGGCGCAGGGCTTTTCCGTCCGCCCCCGCCTTTCGACGTCACAATCATCGGGCGGGACCGGTGGCCAGGCGCCAAGCAGCCGACCAGAAGCGGTTCCGGGCTCCCCCGCCCATGTCTGCTTTTCGTAGGCGTGGACCCGCCCACCAACAGTCTTGGTCCCGCCCCTGCCCCTGCCCCGAGCAGCTAATAAAAGAGGCGCTCGGCCGTCTCTCGTCAGACAACTGCATCCCTCTTCCGAGCTCTGCGCCACTCTGCAGGCGGCGCCTGGGCATCCTCCGGACCATCCACTCGCACAGCCAGCTCACCATCTTCGTAAACCGACCATGACCGTCAAGACTGCCTCTGTCCCCTCTGCAGCACAGCCCCCCGCCCTCACCTACTCCAAGATGCGGGGTATGGTGGCCATCCTCATCGGTGAGTGCCTTCAACCAGCACGGATTGCTCTTCACTTATGTAATACTGGACTCTTAGCGCGGAGAGACCCAAGGGACCCTACACATTCTCGTTATGCTCGGTTTCTGGATGCATCTGTTAAAAAAATTACCGGGCTTATGTTTTTTCATATTCGCTGATTTTCGAGGTTACTTTTTTCCTATTTTTTGCTTTTGATACTTGGTTCTTTTTCTCTTATATTTCATTCGAATTGTGTCGGCGTTGTGTGTTTCTGTTCTGCTGGAACTTCCTGGGATCGCGGCTCCTCGCTTACACCCTCTCTTTTTTTCGTCTTTGTCCTGCAGCTTTCATGAAACAGAGAAGGATGGGGCTCAACGACTTCATTCAGAAGATCGCCACCAACTCCTATGCCTGCAAACAGTAAGTTTACTATTGTGTGCATTGCAAATTAACACCGGCGCAGCTTCCACTAGTGCAGCGGCAACAGGACCCAAAGTCCCGAGGGGTTCACTGAGCCCTAATTTTATTTCTGTATCTTATCATTCAAACAGCAGCGGAGGGGAACGCATTAGTGCCCAAATGACACACTGGCTACGCCACTGCGCATCAGCACAGGGCTGCAAGGCGAGTGGGTAACGCGAGATGCCAGGTAGCCTCAAGGCAACTTATTTTTAAAAGCATCTTGGATGCGGTGTTCGGGGAGGGCTCGTGTTTCACAAGACCTACAGTTCTGCGAGGCCGGATGGAAACTATCCGTGACAGGCGTATCGGTGACATGCTCTGCTTGTGATGGGTGAAGTGCACCAGTCGCCAGCGGATACTCGCCACCTTCAGGGCATCCATGGGTCTTGCCTTAAAGCCTACTTTAAAGAGTTCTACCCGTTTCAAATGTTTTAATTCCCTGGGCACCTCGATGGTATATCGTAACAGACCCCGGGTAGTTTTTTTTCCAGGTTTGTCAGATATACATACGCGATACACTAATATCCTATACATTTTCAAAATGTTTGCTGTCATCTTGACATTATGGTATAAATACACCCATCTTACGTTAGAGTTGCAGAAGTACTTCCTGTGCTTGCTGCATTTCAGTTTTCTGAGGGGACTGTTCTTTTCAATCCTACTGTAGTTATTAGTATTGAACAATAAATCGCAATATAAAATGATAAAGAGATGTAAACATTAACAACAGATGTTAAGTACGTGGGTGAAATGGTGACCGGCACCGGGTATTTGAATTTTTCAAGCGTTTTTCGCCTTGAGGTGTCCCTTTCTACCCTATAGTGATTTTAGGGTACTTCCTAGGCAGGCCAAGGTGCTGTGGCTGCCTCGTTCACAGGGATTTTTCTAGGGCCGTCCATTATTTTCTTTATCAAGTGTCAAAACCCCTTGTGGAATCCCCCTCGGAAGGGAGCTACCCCAAGGCCTGTATGCACATTGTATGCATCTCTTCCCAGTACACTGCGTAAGCCCCGTGTGTTGCCCCACTGCGGTACCTGCAGACTCCACAGTCTTGTTATAATAACTGGTCTAGTACCGGCGCCCCCCGACGCGCGCCCTGTATTCTCCTGCATGCTTGTAACTCTTCCGATCACGAGTTTCAATTCTAATGTGTGTTTTTCTTTTGCAGCCCAGACGTACAGTCCATCCTGAACATCTCCCAACCCCCAGAGGCCGAACTGTTGAACGACAACCCGTCACCTCCAGTAAGTGTCATTTCTAACTGATCTCTTTCTGTGCCACATCAGACTACATTTCAGGGGGATGGATGGAAGCACGTACTATTTAGTCAAATTCCAACTGTCACGCCTTCTTGTACCTCATCCGTCACGCTCATTTGCATGTCTGAGCCTTAGACGTCCATGAACAAAGTGGCCAGGCATTAGACTATACGGCTTTCTTCGTAAACCATTCGCATACACTATCTGCATATTATAAACTGAGGCATGTATTAAGACGTGTATATTTACGGGCTTGTTTCTTCTCCAGCCTAGTCCGTCGCAACAGATCAACCTTGGGCCATCCTCCGATCCCCACGCCAAGCCGACAGACTTCCACTTCATGAAAGTGATTGGAAAAGGCAGTTTTGGAAAGGTAGGCATTCTTTACCCCGTATGATATCCTGTGTATGCATCTTTGAAACAGTTATCATAGAGGATTGGAATGGGAGGTTGTATGAAAGAAAATGTAATTAACCGATGCACATGGTAGCACGTTACGAGAGGTACCGTGTTGTGCCCTCGTTTTTTTTAAAATTAATGCTATGTCTGTAATGTGTGCAGTTATACCCAGCATAGTTCTATCTGCATTGTTTGTGTCTTATTTTTAATGCCGTTTGTGCTTCTTTTTGAAGGTTCTTCTAGCAAGGCACAAAACAGACGAGCAGTTCTACGCAGTTAAAGTCTTGCAGAAGAAGGCTATCCTGAAGAAGAAAGAGGTAGGCCCCTTCCCGCCATGCTGTGAGATGTCTTCTGTGAAAGCTCTTTTGGCCTCTGATCTAAACTAACCTCCACTTCCGGCCCTCTGTTTTCCAGGAGAAGCACATCATGTCTGAGCGCAATGTCCTGCTGAAGAACGTCAAACACCCTTTCCTGGTCGGCCTGCACTACTCCTTCCAGACAGCAGACAAGCTGTACTTTGTGCTTGACTACATCAATGGTGGCGAGGTGGGTGCCCTTTTTATTTCCTGTCTCGTTGAATTTCCTGTCCTGTCTGTTGCCCTGTCCAAATTTAAAATCCAAACATTGAGGTGGGTGGTTTCTGGAATGTGCCGTCCCTTCTTAGCCTGCCAGGTTTCTGTTTGCTTCTGGCTCCAGTCCACTTCCGGGTATTGTCTCGAGCCCTCCTCCTCTCAGCTGAGTGTCTAGGCCTAACTCGATGCAGTGTTAATATGTACTTGGCACAGTGAATAAAACCATCTCTGCTCTTTCTCCTGCAGCTGTTCTACCATCTCCAGAGGGAACGGTGCTTCCTGGAACCAAGAGCTCGTTTTTATGCTGCTGAAATTGCCAGTGCACTGGGCTATTTACACTCGCTGAACATAGTGTACAGGTGAGTGGTAATTGCCTGTTTATTCATTGTAAGCTGTTCCTAAGGGCTTTATTTTCCGTAGTTCTTTCCACCTACTTCCCCCGCAATGCACACGTCTCCACTACTAATATTTCTTAACGTTATGGCCTTTTGCCAGAGGTGTACTTTTTGACTCTTATACCTTTCAGAGGTTATAAAGGTATTTTCCCCATCTGTTCTAAACATGAGTTACTAACCATGCTGGTGGGCATAGTGCAGTGATGCTGTTTGCTGCCTTTTCAAGATCACCTAACAATATGTTTGATTGAAAGGCAACCCCTTTCCTTAAATTTGCCCACAAAGAAGACTAAACCCCCCCCCCCCACGTCCTCCCTCAGCACTCTGTGAACTCCTATAACTAAAAGGTTCCATTTTTAAGACCCTCGTGGTTGCATGCACTTTCAGATAACTGACAAATGCTCATTTCTGTTAGATATCCACCGGATACCTTTCAAATAATTTAATCGTGACATACATTAATTCTTTTAGAGACTTGAAGCCAGAGAACATACTGCTCGACTCTCAGGGCCACATCATCTTGACTGACTTTGGACTGTGCAAAGAAAACATTGAACAGAACAGCACAACGTCCACCTTCTGCGGCACACCAGAGGTAAGCAAAGACAGTGTTTCACTTTATTGATATCGCAGGGTCACCGGCAATGGTGCAATAGCAGTCGAAATAGCACACTTGTCTATTGCTCTGTAGCAGAGATCTGTAGACTGTAGGTCGCAGGTCTACCATGATATCATCATTTCTGCATTTGGCATAGTGCCATGGTATATTCCAGGGGTGCCCAGCTTAGTACAAGGAGGGCTGCAGCAAAGCCAGACATTCAGGATCCCCACATAAGGCATAGTTACTTAACATGAAGCTATATTGTGTTCCTTTATTTATTCCCGGTCATTTTTAAATCTAGCATGGGTCTAGACCTTTGTTTAACCCCTTGTGTAAACACGTAAAATGATTTTGCAAGGGTGTCGCTTCAAATGTCTTAAGGCTGGTAGTGGTCAATGAAGAACCGTGATGTGCCTGCATTGCAAACAGTCAATTTTTATTAGTTTTGCAAAATTGTGAGTTTCTTTTTTCTGAGAATGGGTGTGCCAACTTCTAGTAGCTTGGCTAACAACATGTGGTCTTCTCTTTCAACAGTACCTTGCCCCGGAAGTTCTCCACAAGCAACCCTATGATAGGACTGTTGACTGGTGGTGCCTTGGAGCTGTGCTCTACGAAATGCTTTATGGCCTGGTAAGTTGTTCTTCCTCAGGACTTCAAACCGTCCGTTGCCCTGTGTTTATGTCATGCGCAGCTTTCAGCGTTAAGTCTTTTGCACCAGCTGTGAGTTAGATGGCCCATACACGCTTGGCAAGGGTTGTAATGAGTTAAACTGTTCTGGCTGTTGTCAGACTGGTCATGAGTAGCTATGCTGCTTTCCGCCATAGTTGTTCTTTTAAGTAGGACCCTGGCGGGTTGCGCACCAGCGCAGTATTATTTAATCTGGCAGTGCCTGTTTCCTGCATGGCCCAGTATCCACACGTACCGCAATTTTTAACCGTGTCAATTGATATTAGGCCCTGCCAATGTACACAATTACCATTTTTAGAACCTCCACACCAAACGGTGCATCCGCATCCCTGTTAAGCAAGACCATAGGCGCATAACCGAGGCTGCGAATGGTTTGAGCATGCTACACCTGGTTAGATTAATGGGAAAGGCTCAGTAGGTTAACTTATACATACATAATTAGGCTATCTATTCTCCTAAAGTCTGTCATAAACTTTTTTTTTAACATACGTGTAGTTTAACACTTGTGGTTTTTTTCTTCCCCCCAGCCTCCATTTTATAGCAGGAACACAGCCGAGATGTACGACAACATCCTGAACAAGCCACTGCAGCTGAAACCAAACATAACCAACTCCGCCAGACACCTTTTGGAGGGCCTTCTGCAGAAGGACAGGACAAAGCGCATCGGTGCCAAGAATGACTTCGTAAGTGGAGCTTAAAGCATCACGAGTGCGCTAATAGCATCTCTAAGGTTAATCGCGTCCCTTCCGGGTGGACTGATCATCTGTCATGTGTTCTTTCCAACAGACGGAGATTAAAGGCCACATCTTCTTCACCCCAATTAACTGGGATGATCTCAACAATAAGAAGCTTACACCCCCCTTCAACCCTAATGTGGTAAGAACACTCACTTAAGATAATTGTGTGTTTTCAGGCACTGCATGTTGCATAATGGGAGCACAGATCCAATAAGAGGGTGGTGGTGAAGGTAGAACATCCTGTTACAGGGAAGACATGTATGGTCCCGCCCTTAGACACTATGATGGCACAGTGGGAGTGGGCAAGGAAATCTGCATTGGAGCAGTATTGTATTGTAATTGCATTTATATAGCGCTTACTACCCCTGACGAAGCGCTTAGTAGAATAGTTTACATTTTTAGGTTGAACTTGGGAAAAGATCACACAATGTTTGGTTGCAGTAGACCTATTGTTGGCTTACTAAGAGCTTACATGACCTTATTTTTTTTTAAATTTGCCAATCCAAGTGATGCTCACCATCTTGAATAGGAAATTAAAGCCAGCGCCATACTGCTGGCATGCGCATGGGTTTTTGCACCATGCATGCGAGCATCAGTGGAATGACATGATCGTCAGTAGAGTAGCAGTCACATCATTGCACCCTTTTCATTTATTTATTTTGATGATGCTGCACAACATCAAGCAGGAGAGTGTGGTGAGGTGGCAAAAGCCAGGCACTATAAAGCATCGCCAAAAGGCATTGGCAAAGCCAATAAGTCCCAAAGGTGAGACTTTTTGGCTTTGCCAATGCTTGCTTACCCTACAAAAGCACCATGGTATCCTGTGTTACTGAAGAGGGCTTGTCGCACCCTCTGATCTAATACGTGCTTTTAGAGCTGCTAAAGGCTTGCTGCTTACTTCAACCCTGTTCAAAAACATCTTGGGTCAGGGTAAATTGTGGGTTCACTTGATAGCAGCTGTTTATGCTCTAAGATCTTCAAGGCCGCATCATTTACCTGCTATTGTTTTGTTCTGCAGAGCGGCCCCAATGACTTGCAACACTTTGACCCCGAGTTCACGGAAGAGCCAGTACCAAACTCCATTGGCCAATCTGCTGACAGCATCCTCATCACGGCTAGTGTCAAGGAAGCTGCTGAGGCCTTTCTAGGTTTCTCATACGCCCCTCCAATGGACACTTTCCTCTAAAGACTTTGGATACAACAAACAACCTGCGGCATGACATTTTGCACATCCTCCATGGCAGCTCTTGCAGCCTTAATTTCAACGCCAACCTGACTTGTGTTCCTGGAAGCTTTTGGTGTTGAGCAAAACGCTCCGTCTGGACATTTCTTTCCCAAAGAGGTGCTGACATCAAAAGGACCGAAGATGGCCGCCAAAAAAGAAGGCGCACGTCCTGCGGCTAAAATCTTGCAAAAGATTGGGCGAGTTTTTTGAAAGAATGTATGCAATGTGCCTTGAACCCTAAAATGAGATGTTTGGCTCAAAAGCTTTCTGCTGGAGTGGGTTGAGATTTCAATAGGGTCTGCTATGTGAACAGTTGTCCATCTGCGGTGTTGGTTCCACAGTTGGACAAAAGTGGCTTTATGCATCATCGTGACTGACACTTGCTGGAAGGCTACCACTGGGGCATTGTATCCCTCTTCCATATTTGGAAGATACTGTAAATTTGTAGGATATCATTTGGTTCCTGAAATCGACATGGGTTCTGGGTCACCCAGTTCAGATGCTTGAGCAAAGCATTGCTGCTATCAATTTTTCTATTTTTAGAAAGTGTTTTGTGGACCAAAATGCCTCATGTTGTAGTTTTTCAGCCTTAATGATAATTTTTTGTCATGAAATTTATTTATGCATTTTTGGCATTCCAGAAAAAAATGTAAATGTGTGTATATAAAACGGTCTGTACATTGAATTGTATATTTAAGCCGACACATAAAGTCGATAACATCGTTATGTACTCTTTTGTGACCAAACCTTTTGGTTTGTAGTGAGAAGTTATTAAAAAATATATTTCTATAAAACATGAGCTAATGTGATTTTCAAAGGGCTGACTGGGGTTGGTCTCCATTCGATATGTATCCATATTTTCCCACAAAAAGCCTCCAGGCTCAGGTACATAAGCATATTCTGCAAAAGATGCTCTGACTATCCAGGCCCTGCTCTGGGTGGCTCATTGCAGAGCTTTGCCACATAAGATACCTAGTGTAACACAGAGAGCTTGATGTCCATATCAGTTCAATCCGGGACTGTCCAACGGTGGACTAGGAAGGCCAGATGTATGACAGGTTGTCAAAACGTCGAGATAAAATACATTTGCATCAGTGAATCTAAATGAAACTCATATACACAGTCTGTGGTGATCCTCGACATCTGTCATGGATCCAGCCTTCCGGAGTCTACTTTGGACATCCCTGATTTAATCTATTAAGTAAATAAAATGGCTTTCCTCAGAGTCTAAATATATCATTGGTTATATTTACGAGCCCCTTTGCCATGCAACGTGATGCAAGAGCTACGCAAATTAAAAATGAGATTTATTAAGCCATGCAAGGCTACCTTGTGTTGGCCTGAGTAGCTTCATAAATCGTGAATAAAGCAAATCACTCTGTTGCATTACTCTGCCAGGGAAGCGTTTCCATGGGGGGAGCGTGGGTGTTCCCACGCAACATCCATGGATTTGACGCCTTCCCAGATTTACTAGAAGTGGTAGACCTGAGAATGCGCCAACAACTTACTCATTACAAGGAGAAATATGTTTACTTCTTGTTTTTTCATCTTTCTACGTGCATTTTGCAGCACACATAGAGGAAAAAGCCTTGGGATTGTTTTTTTTGCAGGAAGGGGCACCTTCCTGCACAAAAACAATCGGGCATTCTTGCACCATGGTACAAAGATGCCTGCAATAGCGCTAAGCAGCCAAAAGGGCGCAAGCGCAGGGGAAAAGGCAGGAATGCACCATTTTGACTTAAATATGGGGCATTCCTGACCGTGCCGCGCTGCTCTGCACTGCGTGACTTGGCCATACATACGGCCCCAAGATTTAAAGTTCTGATGATCATACATGGAGATCAGTATTGCATCCCCATAAAACCTCAAGTTACTATTCACTTCTGGTCAATTTTGACTCTCTAGTTTTGTTTGTTTATTCTACATTGAGTCATGATATGACTTGTTTATTCTCATGGTAGGTGGTCACTGGGCAGATTATACAAAAAGAGAAGGCAGGTGTTGGGCTTCCTGTGACCCATTGACAGTAGAATCACTGAAATGAGGCGCCACTCATCCCTGACACGCCACATGTGACGTCAGTCTTTTCCCAACCGTAGCACTTAAACAGCCTCCTGTTCGGGGAACAGGTGAAAAGCAAAGGACGGAAGCTGCAGAAAGAAACGGGACTGAACTCGCTTCCTGTCTTTCTCTTCCTGGTTTGGCTTCTATAAGCTTTGACTGGGGTGGGGACGACAGGAACAGCAGGTTAGGTTGTGGCAGCTGGTGTTACCCCCGAAGTGGCCCACGCTACGCGTCTGGCTGCTGGGGTAGGTGTCCGACTTCTTTTTGGGGATTTGCTCTATGACCCCTCTCAAGGCATGAACTAAACAATTGGTGACGTCACGCTGCATTTCGGCCACGAGCGTGTTTCATTCAAATGTATCAATTCCCCCACACGCTCCAACGAGCCCAGTGCGTTTACTTACCAGATGTTTCCAACGGCACTGTCCACCTGCTTGCCATGGATGAGCCTCCCTTCCTGGTTCCTCGCAGACTTCTATTGCCTTTACTTATATTTTTCAGGTGTACAGCATGTTAAAGGGAATGCCAGGCAAACGTCTGTTTTTCCAAGCCCTTTCAAAACAACCCAATTCAGTAACAAGACAATGGTCTGAACAAGCTTAAGAAAACAGATGTTTTCCAAAGAATAAACTATGGGGAGTTCGAAGAGTCTTATTAAATATATTTTGCCAACCTGCCCAAGGCTGACCAAATCCCAGACTTGTGACATCTTTCGCATTTTGCTTCATTCATTCCTTCCCGCTTACCATACCAGTGTTCGAAGCATGGTTGACCTCTTCACTTTTAGTCTGACCCCTTCCCATTTGCATTACCTTGCTGAGACCACTTTTCTAAGCCTGGTTGACCTTACTTCACTGCTTGTCTGTTCCAGCCCCATTCGTATAACTTTGCTGAGACTAGTTTTCTATCAATGGTTGTCTTAACTTCGCCTCCAGTCTGTCACTTACCCATTCACAGTTGTGCTGTCATTTAGAAGTCCTGTTCCTCCTTCCTGGCGAATCTGACAGTAAAGTATTTCATGAAGGTTTAACTTTTCTAAATAAGTGTTTTCTTATGGGCAGGTTAGAGCTCGAACAAGTTGACCAACACTTAAGCATCGTAGCTTAACAAAGACATACCAGGTGCATCAAACTTTCCTGGAATTGTGAATCAAAGGTATCTCAATGTTCCAGGAGATAATTAGCCGTCAATTAAGAATCCTATCTAACGTTTTAGCCATAATAATCAGAAACATCACTAGTCTACCTTCACAGGCAAATAAAGTGCGTCTAGTACTGAATACGACTGACGTACGTACCATCAATCACCGATGTAACCTTCCAGTGGTGTGACACAAAATGATGGCCATATCTCACATTCACAAATTCATAGGCCCTAGGCTGAATGAAGCCTAACTTTGCCTCTGGGGCCTTTATTACACCCCTGTAACCTGCAAGACTCCTGAAAAGTGAGGCTTCATTGCTAATCAATTGTATTTTTTGGTAACACAGAAAGGAGTAAGATTTATTTAGGGTCTCACAAAGGGTAATTTATCACTAAGCACTATGGAAGAATTAGAACATAGGGTTATTGTATCTCTCTGGACTGGGTGAAGCTTCCAGGCTCCACCACAGGATTGTAGTTGGGAATTTCGAATCCGAAATGTCGACAGACAATTCTGGGACAGAATATTGTCACGACAACATTGTGGGACAGAATATCGAAAGGTAAATGCACACAGAGAGGTAAGAAGCTACTATTCGTAACTCCACATCTATGTACCTTGAGAATGCATATATCACCACAGTACTTATATGTGGAGTTAGGTATAGAAAATGAGAAGAAATTAACCTTTCTATAATTTGTCCCACAATATTGTAACCATATCCTATCGATTGATATTTGGGATTCGATATTGCCAGCCTACACCCCAGGTCATCGAGTTCTACTATGTGCCTCTGAAAGAGTCTGATGATGTATTTACCTTTCGTTCTTTATGCATTCAACAGTGCAGCTGCTTCCGTAAGCCTTAGAGCACCTTTCTCTTTGCCCATTCATTTTACTTGCATAATGAGGCCTAGTTGTAGGATTGCACTCAATCTAAAATTTGACCAATTTTGATCAGCAAGAGTTGGTGCTCATATACAATTTTTTGCTGGACAACTAAAGAAGCAGGAAGACACATTGCACTAGGCCTCGTAACACGTTGTTTTGTGCAGATGGCGGCATTGATGGCTGTCCTAGTTTGGCTTCTAAAGCGTAGCTGATTTCAATAACTTTCACAAAATGGCTGCCCGTAACTCCATTTTAACCAACTGGTCAAACCGAGAGAGGAATGGGTGAATGGAGAAGAGGTAACTTTTTGATAGTGTTGCATGGAGACATTGGGCTGTTATAGTTTTTGTCTTGAATTCTGGAACAGCCATCGGATCAACCTGAGTCTGCCTTTTGGGCAGTGCTTAATTTGAGCCGGTGTTTTCCAGTGCTCAGCACCAGCACTTAATCATCAACACCGGTGCTTGAGCACCAGTTAAGGACACATTCAATTTTGGTAAGCACAGGGATATGAATTGATTAATCCTAAGCCACATGATGTTGAGCCAACGCGGAGACCTGGTTCCTCAGCTCCGAGGTAAGCAGCTCTAGACATTACACCACATCCTCTCCCCGCTTGTAGGTTTTGTTGGTTCTGTTTTAGACCACACTAACAGTAGAAATGGGCTGGTTGAAGCTGCCTCCTGACAAGAGCCCCAGCACTTATTCATTTACAAATTAACAACTGCTTTTGGGAAAATGCAGGCTAGTTGAGTTTTCAGAGCTACCAAAATCTTGAAGGACTCAACAGAAAATTGAGAGTGCCTAAACCCTGTTTTACTCATCCCCGACAGATCCACCAGTGCTACCCCATGAAAAGCAATTATGCTTACATTCACAGCCATTGAGATATCTGCAGCCAAGCGCCCCAGTACCAGTGCCTAATTTGAGCCGGTGGCGCTCGGCACCTAATTGTCAACACTGGAGCTTGTGGCAGTCTGCCACAAGGTGACGCTGTCTTGCTAATTTAGAGATGACCACAACAACAGGTAATTACTAATTCATTAAACATTAAAAAATGACTAATATGCACCACATCGTAAAGTCCCTGAAAGACTCCAGTGGTCTATAGCCCCTTTCTGTCTTTCCCTCTTTCCCTGTCACTTTCGACACACTCTTGTATTTCATGCTTTAAGTGACACAAATAAAGGAGAAAGCTTTTACTTGAAATGCCCAGCTATACACGAAGCTGTGTTTTTTTTTTTTCGTGGCTCAGAGGATCACCGTTCAGAAGATTACTAGCTTGTCAGGCAACATAATGCCAGGTTCATCATCGGTAAACAGTGCCACCCTGCGGTACAATGTGGTATAAAAAACGTTATCTAGCACCCTGAGTATTATTATTACATTGGAGTTGCTTCACCTTTACCGACCCACAAGGAAATACCTGAACTGTGCCGCACTTTATTTTATCGAAAAAAGTATCACTATTGTATCCCCTTATGACAGGTTTTCTTATACATATTTTCAACTTCTCTGTCCATGTCTTCCAGTTATTTAGATTTTTTTTTTTTTAAGATTTGCTTTAAATGGTTTTGTTGAATGTTTTATTATTTCTTAAATCGTTTAATAAACTTTGTACAGAAAGAAACGAGTTCGAGCTTATTTCTGATGTTCGGTCAGTTGATGATTTATAATAATAGCAAATTACACCTTTTTCGCGGCTGCATGTCAGTGTTACAAACCAAAACAAGCATTTGCAATGCAACAGGTCTCGCATTTATGCGAGTTTAAGCTATTGGCATTGTAAATGACAATGTGTTTTATTTATGTTTCAAAAACGAAAGCATAAATAAAAGGCATTGTCATTTACAATGCCAATAGCTCAAACTCGCGTAAATGCGAGACCTATTGCATTGCAAATGCTTGTTTGCCTGTGCTACACTGAACTGATGCGGACCGCGCTGCAAATTAATTAAATAAAGCAGCGCGGCCACTAAAGTGAAAGCGGACTGCGCTGGAATAAAGAAAGACCATTAAAGAAAACAGTGCTCACCCACTAAATAACAGAGACCGTGTAACGACCCAAGTAAAAGGTCCAGTCGTTATGGGAGGTAACAAATGGAGACAAGGCGGTACCCAGGAGGGATTAACAAGCCTCATAATGAATTGGAATTTAGCTTTTACGAAGGACAATGACACCCACCAATTAAAAATATGGGAAAAGTGTGCCCAAACAAGAACTGATCAATTCCAAACAGGCGCCAGAAACATGCGGGCAGTCTTATTCAGTATCCACACAGCTCCTGGCTGCTGATTACTGGGAGACTTTAAGCAAACATATTAGCTACCTTTTTGATGTCAAACTGCGTCCTGTTTATGATCGCCTTACTGGTATTGAGGTAGGGTGACCAGATCTTGAGAACCAAAAAGCGGGGCATTTTGCAAAAATAGAAGAAGGACTACAATTTTACGTCAATGATGCTGCGCAGAATGACCTCTCTTATCAGCATAGGAACACAGAAGAAGCACTAAGAAAATAAATAAAATGTAATTTCTAAAACCAGCATCATACCTGTTAATTAAATTTCTTTCATTTCTTTCTTATAACAGCTGCTAACTAGCACCATTTTAGAACACCTAATAAGTGCCTCTCACTGGTTTCAGCACTGGGGAGCACACAGGGATGTGTCATATTGTTGCAAATAAGACGCATCCCTGTGTTTTGTAAGTGTCACAATGTGGCGCAGCCAAAGGGTTTGCGGTGCAGCGCTGAGGCACTTTCTTGTAAATGAGCCCCTTTGTTTCTACCACATTTCAGATTTAGAAAAAATGTGCATCATTTGTTCTTTCTCAACTGCTGATAAATTCTGAAATATTTGTGCAGTACATTTATGAGTATTTAAATTGTGTTGTGTGTTAGAAAAAAATAGCATCCTACAGCCTTTTGTTTCACACTCCCCGTACCCCAGCAAGGCTGTCACATAGATCACCTAACAAACGCTTCTAGTAAACAGCAATCTTCAAGTTAAAAGATTAACAGCAATTTGTCAGAAGACATAGAAATACGTTTAACCTGTCTTTGAAACACAGCAAATGTTACAAAAAACACAAACATTAAAGGCATCTGTATTGCTCAGTCACCTTCTGGAGTTCCAGCAAACCCCTCCCTCGTACTCCTACTTCCAGCGCCTAGTAGGGTTTCCGGTAAAATCAAAGATGGACATGAAAGTGCCTAAACCCCGATTCCCCCCTTCTTGACAGATTTCCCAGTGGTTCGTGAAAAGCACTTTATGCTTACATTCACAACCATTTAAGACACCTGCTGCAAGTGTCCCAATCTTGTTAGTTGCCAAACTCGACTATTTCATGTATATCCCCATGCAGTACTTAAAAAGGCCAGATGTGGCATAACACAAAACGATGTGCCCCCTTCAAAATGTGATGAGGCGTCCCTGAGTCTCCCATATCTCCCATATATTCACTGGCAGGGCTTTAAGTGGGCCGGGTCTCACCGGTGCTGAGCACCAGCAGTTTTTTAAAAGGGGCCTCGAAACGGGTCTCTATTGGGCTCTGTTTTTGTGCCCTGGCACAGGCGGTCCATTTTTTTCCGGACTACAGTGACAGCAGGCACATTGATGTGCGCGTGCTCACACTGCTCACTTCTCACTAGTGGAGAAGTTACGGTATGACGTCATGCCAGGTGAACGTTGCAGGGGAAGGGAAATCCTTTAAAGAGAGTCATTTTCTCTCTGGATTTCCCTTCTCTTTTTGAAACTCAGGAGCAGCAACATTGTCGTGGTGTCACCAGGGCTGTAAGTAGAAGCTTTTTCAATATCATATACAAGCCATAGTTGCTGCGTATTTATCTTTTGCAACTAACAACCACTGACAAAGCCAATAGTCCTGACTTGTTGTAGGTATGATGTTACTTGTTGTATCATATATCTGGATGCAATGACAGAAACAGCAAAATACAATTCGGGCGGCACACTATGCTCAGCACAGATTTTTAGCTTATGCGTTTTTAAGCCACGCCCTTAATTACATTGGCCATGCCCCTTTGAGAGACACCCCCCCCCCCCCGTTTTTTCATCCCACTTAAAGCCCTATTCACTGGTCCTGGTCTAAATGCCCCCCCCCTCGCCTCTATAGGATTGGGGGCCTTCTGAAGGGTTGAGGGCCCCCTGCGCCGGAGGGACTGCCGTGGTTCTATTGTACAGCGCTCTGACACCTTCGGGTAAAGTCCGCGCTATATAAAAATGCATCAAATAAATAACATAAAATAAAATAAAGTGGCCTGCGTTACTCCCCAGATGGTCAGCTTCACAAGAATCTGTGTGATTTTGTATTGTGGCGCCGAGGATCACCGTTCTGCTGATTCCTTGTCAGGAAACAGGGATGCATGGAGGTTTATCACCGGTAAACAGTGCCACCCTGCGGTGGAATGCGGTATGAGAATACTTTCTAGCTCTGAGTATTATTATTACATTGGACGTTGTTTTTCACCTCTCCTGACCCACATCCAGATACCTGAACTCTGCAGCACGTTTGTTTTATTGACAATGTAGCACTATCATATTCCATTCTGCCCTTTTTTCGTATACATATTTTCTAAGGAAGTCCAATAGTTCATTACATTTGGCTTTTTTAAAGTTTTTTTTTGTTTTGATATATTTGTTTATTGTGTCATTATCTCCTAAAATGTTTAATAAACTATTAAACATAAAAACGTGAGTTCTAGGTTATTTATGATGTTCGGTCGGTTGCCAAATTAGAATATTAGCAAATGACACCCATTCTGCGGCTGCATGTCAGTGTTCGAAAGCACATTTCAGTCTGTGATCAGGAAATGCTGAATTAAGCCGTAGAAATCGATTGGACAATAGAAGGCCCGGACCAATGTAATCTCTGCTGGTAGGCGCTTTCCCAGGCCTTTTAGAAAGGCGCAGGTTGCTATGGTGCAAGGAGGTAAAAGGGTTGCTCTTCCTAAACTTGGATTCCCCATTCGCCTTCAAACTTGGATGCATTCATCATCACCTTTATTACTAGTTTGTTATCAGAGTCCCATCCAGGATCGACAAAAACACACAAAATACTGTAATACCATTCCCATTTTATTAAAACATGTTTCCAAACACTTCTCCATATTGAAATATACACGGTACAATGTCATAAACAATAGAAAGGGGCTTTTAACATTCCAATTCTGTTCTTTCAAAATAAAGGCCTGTGTTCATCAGCAAAACATTTACATGTATTTAATCTTGTCCATTTTCTTTGCATGGTGGGCAAGCACAGAGCATACCCATTGATGCTACTCAAAAGCTGACAACCACTACTATTGGTAAGCAGCCCAATTTAAATGACAAAACATCCCCTCGTCCCTGCTTTCATTATATTTATTAAAGGCGTTTTCATGATCATCATATGAGCATTCGAGAACACCCCCTCCTGTTTTTTCTCTTTACAACAACATTCCAAAATAATTTGTTTTGAAAATGGTGCTCTTGAGAGTCCTAGTGACTGGGCGACTGGAATTGTGTGACAATGAATGCCTAATGTATGTGGCAGGGTTGAGTACATTTTGTAGCAAATCAAAGGCATAGTATGTGTCAAGGGAATACAAATTATGCGGCACACTCTAAAATCAAGCCATGTTGGCAATTTAGCACATTGTCGAAAGTGATCCCAGTGCTCTAGAAAATAAATAGGGTTTGTAAGAAAGAAAAGTATATACATTCAGCAAATCCTATTCGCAATGCTATACATCAACAATCGGTGATTTCGTCTTGCATAGAATCATATGGATGCCATTTTCTTAATACTGTCATTTTTACCTTTAGAATATAATTGTTTTTGTGAAGCATCTACAATTTCATCCAAGGGAAAACAAGCCCACTTGTACACGCTTCTTGTAATAAAAGGTATGGCCAGTGATGGCTCCTTCGCAATGTCGGAGGAGCGTCACCCCACTGGCTCAGAACCAGCAACTTAAAATATCACGCCTGCTACCAGGCCACCCCGAAGCGCACCCAAGGGCCCTTCACCTGCCGGAACTGCAGCTTCGCCAGCACCCGCCCCGCCAAACCACCGCCCAGGAAAGAACCCAACTACCTCAGATGCATCCTCCTCAACACCCGCTCCGCCCGCAAACACGCCATCGAACTCTGGGACCTTCTCGACTCAACCTCCCCAGACGTCGCATTCCTGACGGAGACCTGGCTGAATCCCGCTTCAGCCCCCGACATCGCCATTGCCACCCCGGACGGATACAAGATCACCCGCAGGGACCGCACCAACGGAGTCGGAGGAGGCATCGCCATCGTCCACAGGAACACCCTCAGAGTCTCAACCAACACCGACGACACCCTCAGCACCGCCGAACACATGCACTTCCAGATCCACACCGATCCCAACACCACCCTCAGGGGAACCCTCATCTACAGACCCCCGGACCCCGACCACAGTTCAGCGATTCCATCGCTGACTTCGTCAGCACACACGCCATCGCCTCCACGGACTACATCCTCCTCGGGGACCTGAACTTCCACCTCGAGAACAACAAGGACACCAACTCCACCACCCTGATCGACAACCTCGCCACCCTCGGACTCAGACAGCTCGTGACTACACCCACCCACGCCGCCGGCCACACGCTCGACTCCATCTTTTCCGCAAGCCCACACGTCTCCTTCAACCACACCTCCGAACCCCACTGGACTGACCACCACTGCATCCACTTCACCTACAGGAAGCCCACCACGCACCACCGCACCGAACAAATGCCTCGCCGCTGCTGGAGCAGAGTCACGGAAGACCAGCTAACCACAACCCTCGCCCTGAGCCCACCCGCCGAACCCTCCGACCCCGACACCGCCGCCCGCAACCTCAGACAGTGGATCGACGACTGCGCCAACACCCTCGCCCCGCTCAAGAATCTGCCCAACAGCCACACCAGCAAGAAAGCCACCTGGTTCACCGAAGACCTCCAGGCCTCCAAACGAACATGCCGAAAACTGGAGAAGATCTGGCTCCACGAACGGACAGCGGACAGCTACGCTGCCCACATGAGCGCCACCCGCAGTCACCATCACCTCATCAGATCCGCCAAAAGGGCCTCACTCAAAGACCGCCTAGACAACAACGCACACAACAGCAAAGAGCTCTTCAACATCGTGAAGGAACTCTCCAACCCCAGCTCCAACACCAACGACATCCAGCCGTCGCGAGACCTGTGCGACTCACTGGCCACCTTCTTCCACCGCAAAATCGCCGACATCCACGACAGCTTCAACACCACGACCGCCCCGGCAACCACCGAGACCACTGCCCACAACCACCAATCGCCTGCTCTCCTGGACCAACATCAACGACGAGGACACCAGCGAGATCATGAACACCATCCACTCCGGTTCACCGCTAGACCCGTGCCCTCACCACATCTTCAACAAAGCCAGTACAGCCATCGCGCCCCATCTCCGGAAAATAATCAACATCTCCTTCGAGACAGCAACCTTCCCGGAAAGCTGGAAGCACGCCGAGATCACCGCCTTACTCAAGAAACCCAAGGCAGACCCCAAGGACCTCAAGAACTTCCGACCCATCTCTCTGCTCCCGTTCCCCGCGAAGGTCACCGAGAAAATCGTCAACAAACAACTGACCCGCTACCTCGAGGAGAACAACATCCTGGACCCTTCCCAGTCCGGCTTCCGCAGCAACCACAGCACCGAAACCGCCCTCATCGCCGCCACCGATGACATCAGGACCCTGCTAGACAACGGAGAAACAGCAGCCCTCATCCTCCTGGACCTATCAGCCGCCTTCGACACGGTCTGCCACCACACACTACGAACACGCCTTCACGACGCCGGGATCCAAGAGAAGGCCCTGGACTGGACCACATCCTTCCTTTCCGGCAGAACACAAAGCGTCCGCCTCGCCCCCTTCCGATCCAAGGCCACCAAGATCATCTGCGGCGTACCCCAAGGCTCCTCCCTCAGCCCAACGCTGTTCAACATCTACATGGCACCCCTCGCCCACGTCGCCCGACAGCACTACCTCAACATCATCTCCTACGCCGACGACACCCAGCTGATCCTCTCCCTCACCAAAGACCCTCACACCGCCAAAGCCCACCTCCACGAAGGAATGAAGGCCGTCGCCGAATGGATGAGGACCAGCCGCCTGAAGCTGAACTCGGACAAGACGGAGGTCCTCATCCTTGGTTCCAACCCTTCAGCCTGGGATGACTCCTGGTGGCCAACATCACTGGGAACAGCCCCGCCACCCACCGACCACGTACGCAACCTAGGGGTCATCCTCGACCCCACCCTCTCCATGACTAAGCAGGTCAATGCCGTTTCCTCATCCTGCTTCAACATCCTCCGAATGCTCCGCAGGATCTTCAAGTGGATCCCCACCGAAACAAGAAAAACAGTCACCCAGGCCCTCGTCACCAGCAGGCTGGACTACGGAAACGCCCTCTACACAGGAACGACGGCTAAGCTCCTGAGACGGCTGCAACGCATCCAGAACGCCTCTGCACGTCTTATCCTCGACATCTTCCGACGCAGCCACATCACACCCCACCTGAGAGACCTGCACTGGCTCCCTGTCAACAAGAGGATAACCTTCAAGCTCCTCACCCACGCACACAAAGCACTCCACAACTCCGGACCAGCCTACCTCAACAGACGACTCAGCTTCTACACCCCCACCCGCCAGCTCCGCTCGACCAGCCTCGCCCTCGCCACAGTCCCCCGCATCCGGAAAACGACCGCCGGCGGCAGATCCTTCTCCCACCTCGCCGCCAAGACCTGGAACACCCTCCCCACCAACCTCCGACAGACCCAAGACCTACTGGCCTTCAGAAGACTCCTCAAGACCTGGCTCTTCGATCAGTAGCAGCACCACCCCCCCTCTTCCCCCAGCGCCTTGAGACCCTCGCGGGTATGTAGTGCGCTTTATAAGTGACATGATTGATTGATTGATTGAATAAAACAGTATTTTATTATTGTTTTATTTTTCAGCTGTTGGCTGAGCCAGGGTGTGCAGGGAGGGGTGGGCTGGGCCATTGGAGGGGGAGGAGGAGCGGTTGGTGCACTTTTAAGTGCACCTGTCAATTTGGCCGTCTGTCTTAGTCCGGCCAAACCGAGATGCACACTTAGGTTTCTCCAACCCAGCTGTATTCCACAGCCTGGTTGGAAAAATAGCACAGACTCCCTGTGCCTGAGCGAGTGTTAATCCAGCCCACTCAGGCAACTCCCCACACTGCTCTGATTCTTAAGAGCAATGCGGGGATTGGATGAGGAGTCAGTGATGCAGTCCCAGGGACTGCTGGGACCAGGAACTGGATGCAGAGGAGCGCGAGGCGGCTGGCAGAATCAGGTAAATCTTTTTATTTTTTTCATATTTATTATTACCCCACCCCCTCACACCCCACCTGCCGGGAGCTCCAACCATGGCCCACCCTCCCTGCACCCTCTTCACCCGTCCCAGCACTCTATGGGGTATATTCACAAGAACGTGTGATAACTACCGCAAGAGTAGCGTAACGCAACTTTCAATATCGCAGCCCATCGCAGGAAAATATCCACGTGTCAACGTGGAATTCACAACAAGGCGGTACCATGCGATGGCCTGCCGAACCCGCGGACAAAGTCTGCGATACAACCACCACGATGGAGATAAAAACACAAACCACAACACCAAAAAACACGCGATGGGCCAAAGCGCAATGAGGAAACCAGCGACAAGCAGCGCCAGGCCTGCAACATACACCTGGCAGGCGTCAGAAACCTCCATAAAAGCAGGAAAAAAAACCCACATACAAACTAACCAACACACAAGCACCATGGAGGCAGCCGGAGCAGGCACAGAGGACGAGCGCAAACCCACAAGCACCCCGGACGACCAGCCAGGGACCTCGGGGACAGGGAAGGGCAAGGACAAGAAGATGAGGAAGACCAAGTTCAGTCCGCAAGCGAACAGGATCATAGTCACGGAGGTGATGGAGCACCATCAACAACTCTTCGTCACCTCCAACGTGTCATTGGGCACCAAAAATGGAATATGGCGGGACATCGTCAACAAGGTGAATGCCGTCGGAGAGCACAAGTGGACAATGGACGAGGTCAAGAGGCGATGGAATGACATCAAGCGGAAGACCACGGAGAAACTCTCCGCCAACCTGAAGGCAGCAACGCAGACCGGAGGTGGGGGCCCAGCGCCACAGCTGGAGCTGGATGACATGGAGGAGCTGGTGTCGACAGTCATCAGTGTGGAGTCATCGGGGGACCGGACACTGCACGACAGGACACAACACAACTGCAACAGGGTGAGTGACCACCAGGTACTGGCGGGACGGGGGAGATGGCCACAATGGCACACATGCACAAGCAAGCAGGGCACACTGCACACCCACAATCACTCTGTGTCCTCACCCAGACCCACACACTGTCACAGTGTACAATGCCATGCTGTCTGAATGTCAACCTGTACCATGCGGCTACATACATGCGGACACATTGTAATACACCATCTCTCCTTCACATTGCAGGGGCATCTACAACACCTCCTGCAGAGCAGTCACAGCCACTCTTCACTGATGACGAGGAGGAGGACAACACCAGCATCGACATCCAAACCATCCAAGACCTCATTGACCACCTCCGCAACTCACCTCCAGGATCAGGGCAGCCCAGCTACATCCATGAGACCCCACCCACCACCCAAACCACCCAGCAGGAGG
Source organism: Calotriton arnoldi (assembly GCA_963921515.1). Taxonomy (NCBI): domain Eukaryota; kingdom Metazoa; phylum Chordata; class Amphibia; order Caudata; family Salamandridae; genus Calotriton; species Calotriton arnoldi. The sequence continues at coordinate 60,053 of CAWUFW010020696.1, read as the reverse complement.
CACCCACAGCCCCGGCACCCTCCCAAGACCCCCAGGAACAACAAATGGCCTTCCAACATCGTGTGCTGGAGGGCCAGAGGGAGACGGCCGAGCAGGTCCGGGTGGGGTTCGAGCTCATGGCAAACAAACTGGACGCCATCCTTGGGTGTCTATGTCCGCCCCATGGTGTCCAGCGAGCCCTGACTGACATCTCTGGAGTCATGACGCGGAGGGAAGAATACCTGTCCGCTCACAGTGGCCCCAGCGATGCCAGTCTTGAGCTGGCACACATGCGGAGGCTCATGGAGGACATAGTGCGGATGGAGGTGGAAAGGATGGCAGCCTCCGGTGCACATCAGCATAATGTAGCTGGGATCTACCATGCCCTGCATTACCTCGTCATGGCATTGCTGCCACAAGGCGTGGCGATGATGAATGCTGCTGCCCCCACACCATCCACATCTCCACCCCCTGGTGTGTCAGTGCCTCCCAGTGCGGCAGGCGTATCCACTCCGGCACCTGATGTGTCACTGCCACACAGTGCGGCCGACAATCCTCCTCTGGCCCCTGAAGAGTCAGTGGCACACAGTGCAGCAGCCGGCACTGCAACACCCACAGGTGTGGCAGGGCACACACCCGGGGACAAGGACGTGGATGGGACTGTGGTCAGGAGGGTCAGCCACTAGCATCCATTACCGCCACCGTGCCTGTTTCTGCTTGGTGCCGCACATGGCCTCAAGACCTACCACTGACCCCCGATACACTCCGAGGCACTCACCTTGGACAGTGACATGGACTGCGACATGCTGTTTGATGACCAATGACACGACAGACAGACTGCGGACTGTACCCTTCCTCTTCCGCAGTACAGGTCATCCCGGGATGGACACTGGCTGGCCCTCCATGGGCCCATATTGTGTGGTGTGCTCGGCATTGCCCTGTACTGCTCCAGCTGCATGACTGCACTGGATGTGCAAATAAACATCCAGTGACGCACTGCTGTGTGATGTCTTACGTCATATCTGTGTGGATGTGTGGATGAATGTGGGGACAGTGCCTTCCCTTGCGTCAATGATGTTCATCCTGTGGGATGCCAGTAAGGGGGTGCGACATTGCATCTTGTGTAGCGGGTTCCGTGAACACTGCAGCAGGGACACACGCATCAGTCACTTCCTTGTCCGGACATGGACTGGACCACGCCCAGAGCCCACGAGTCATTGTTGCAGGCCCTGCGCTGGTCTGGCGTACGGCAGGCCAGTCCACTCCACTTACGCACCGAGGGGGGGCCCTCATTGCTACTCGTCGCAGCCGTACTCGCTGGTGGTGTAGTGTAGTTCCTTTTTCCCTAATAGGCTCTGCGCATTGGAATAATATACCCTATAGATTCGACATAGGACTGAGGTCAGTATGTCCCTATCAAGTATATTAAACTTAATTACTTTGTGCCAGCTAACTCAGAGGCCACTAGAAACTCCTTGTAAATAAGAAGGGAGTAGTTTCTGGCAACCGCATAAACATGACAACTTTGTTTCCCTTTAGAATCGGAACACTCTCAGAATCGTGGAAGCAACAGATAACAGTTTCACTCAGCTAATTGTGCATGCTTAGTTTCTTCAGAGTTACACAGAAAGAATAGATGGGCGTTTCAATAAAAGGATTTATTGAACAGTCTTGTTTCTCGTGTAAGAGATATGAGCTGTTTTGATCACAAGACAGTATGCAAGATATATAATGTACAGCGTAAGCAGTAGAAAGAAATAATACTGCGCTAGCATTATCTTTTAGCTATGACACATATATTCATATACATAAATAACATAAGCTAAACATGCGAGTACTCATAAGATGCTTCTCTAACTAGTTCTACCCCAGTGTACCTAACCTAAGTGTAGTGCAAGGTAAGAAGTAGGTGATGTATTCTATAGTATGGTATGCTATAGTATGCCAAGTCTGGTATGCCAAGAGTCCCTCTAGGTTCTAGTCAGCTCCATACCTTGAGAATGAGAGAGGTGGGAATCTCTTTCCGGGTCTCGAACTCTAACACCCCGCGAAGGGAGTCAGAACACTGGAAGCTGGATTCTCTGCGAGCAGGGATGACAGCGTCTCTTGTCAGTGCGTCAGGCCGGGATTCGGGCTCCTCTAAAGTCGAAGTCTCCTCCTACTTGCTTGGGCAAGGGAAGGTATATTTATACCTGGTAGGTGCCTTGGAATGTTAGCATTGACGTAAAGTCGGGCAGAGGAAGACGTCAGGAATGAACCCTTAAGGAATAGCTGTTCATGCATAATAAATGAATTCTTGGAGAAATCAATAATCCTGTGCTAGGGGAACTCCCAAGAGCTTAAGGGTCTGGTTTCTAAGAACTCGTTGTGAGGTTGGGGTGGACGGATGTAGGTGACCATGCCTGTATTTGGATAGCATGGTTAATGCCTAAATAAGGACTGGGATCTTATGCCTATATAAGGGCAATGCAAATTGTGCCTATATAAGGACATGTTTCAGGAAAACCTATATATACGGACACCTAAAGCGGAATACCCACTCCACTTTCGAATGAACGATAGTACTAAATGCTAAACATGAAATGCTAAACATTAAACTGAGTACCACATGTTGCTAAAAACATTTCTAAAAGCATATTAAAAGAAGTTGTTTAACCCCTTCGCCGCAGGGCAAATTCCGCCGCGGTGTGAGAGGGGGGGGGGGTTGGGCGTGGCGCTCCCGTACTCAGGACGGCTCCCGGCCGTCATAAATCACGGTGGGCGTGTGCTCATGACGTCCGGGAGCCGTCCGAACTCCGCCCACTGATTAATTTCCCCGCACAGGCGGGGAATTAATACCGCGTGGGCGGAGCGGCAACGTTCGGAAGGCTCCCGGCCGTCATGAGCACACGCCTACCGTGACTCATGACGGCCGGGAGCCGTCATGAGCACTCAAGTGGTTAAAAGAAACTGTTGCTAAACATGTAATGCAATAGGTACTATACATTTTAAAGCATTTTTTCATTCTAAGCATATATTGTAAATAAATGCAACATGAATGATAAAACAGAAATATATACATATGACGAAATGGTTGACAAGTATTCAAAAAATCAAAGCCATTTCATATCATGGTACTGAATGAAATTGTGGTAAATAAGGTGACAATGTGTCCCTGGAAATATTCAAAGAAGTCCGTTCTATATGAATAGTTCTACTGTAAGCAGATTGAATTGCCATGTATTTTCAAAAATAGAAAAAGAAAAAAAATTCAATGTTTAGGAAGAGTTCCAAGTTTTGTTCTGTTTTGAAAATATGGAGGCCAAATTTATTGCTGCCCCGGTACACTGTGAGCTGAATCAAAGTCAGTGTATGGGTCTGGTGTAAACATGAAATCATCTATTCCTGTAGACAAAAGATCGTCTACCGATGTCGGTGACAGTTGGAATACCTCATTTAGAAGGTTAACTGCACAGAGATGTGAAGCATCGCCTTCAGCATAGGATGCCGCAGCAATGTTCGCGTCCGTTGTTACCTGTGTGCCTGTTGATCCATCTCGTAACTCAGCAGCAGCTGGAATCGTCTGTGAGATCTCAAGGAATGCCGTCATCAGGATTGGTAACCTCTGGGGACAACACAGAGCATGGGCCGTTATCGGGTCCAGCAGAGTATCGATATCCATTGGCATGACTGATGGGAGTGTTAGACAGGTGTCTAGCACGCATTCTTCACCGCAAAGCAGGCAGCGTAGAACAGGTAAGATGCAATATTGCCAGATTGGTCTAAATGACAGAAACCATGTTGTATTAAGTTCCCGTAGACGAGGTATGCCCAAAAGTTGCACTATGTGCTCACGGCACTTCCGTTCTAGGAGAGCTTTCTCCAAATTGCTGGGAGTGACGCCGGTGGATAGGCTTGCCATAGCGTAGTATTAGGAATAAAAACAGGATTCCTGCAACAAGTGCTAGAATTAATGGCACACCACCAAACACCGAATGTGCGAAGTTTGGAATGATTCCGAGGACTGCCTGAAAAGGTGTTAACAGTCCTGAACAGATGGTCTTAAATACATGTACAATCCCACTCGTATCAGACATGTTTAAGATACGTCCCATCATTTCTACGAAATGTATAGGGCAGTTTGTACGAATTAAAGCCTGTATCTCAGCCGAAGTCCTTGCAATGTGTAAATCATAGATTCCTTTGGCCGAGGTCAAAGGCACGGTCTGTTGTAAAAGCATGGCTTTCATTCTGCTTAAAGTATCAAAACGTATAAAAGAAACATTCAATGAAGGCCATAGAGGCGACTCCCTGACTGTCTCGATTTGGGGGAACAATACTTGCATACAGCAAGTAACCCTGGAGCCAACCGTTACCAGATATGGGATTCCTGGCAACATGCCACAGCAACTCTGATCATTCAACATGAGGTAACTCCCATTAGAAAGTTGTCCAAACGTTGGATTAATCACAGCAGCCGGTGTACCCTGCAGGTGGCAGGACAAGTTTGCCACAGAACCATTGCAAGCCCCGTGTAAAGAAATGTCCTGACATATGAGTGAACCACTCAGTGCATTTTCACAGTGTGTACCGCTTAGAAACACTTCACGATCCCCACTCCAACATCTGTATTCATAAGGTAAATCCCAGGATGTCTTAATGTATTCTTTCCCCAACCTTTCATATTTGCCTGTTTGCATTTGTTTGAGGCAATACCGAAAATAAAAAGTAGTGACAGGCAGAGTTATTTTGCCATGGTTTTTCTGCTACCGTAAATGGTAATTTTTCCAGGTTTTCAATGCTCAGCGGGTCACTGGTCTAGTTGTCAGCATGTCACGGCCACTCCCTGAGGGCAGGTTTTCACACACACCACACCCATCCGGCACAGGCGTCACAGGCCATATGACTCCGCCAACATAAGGGTCCGACGACATCACATTCCCCTCTTCCGGTGGTGACTGGATGACGGACGCCCAAAGGTTTGCACTCATATAGGGCCCATGAGTTGCTGCGCTCAGGGTTAGTGGCATCCGAGGCCTGGAGTATGGCATGGGCCTACCACCACGTGGCGCAGACTGGGGTTGCACAGGGTTAGTGGCATCCGAGGCCTGGAGTACGGCACGGGCCTACCACCACGTGGCGCAGACTGGGGTTGAACAGGGTTAGTGGCATCCGAGGCCTGGAGTACGGCACGGGCCTACCGCCACGTGGCACAGACTGGGGTTGCACAGGGTTAGTGGCATCCGAGGCCTTGCGGACGGCACAGGCACCCCGCCACGGGACGGTGACTTTGGGTGCACTGAGTCAGTGGCACCTTGAGCTGCTGAGCGGGTGTGCAGCCTGCGATGATGCCCCGTCCCGGCGGTCCGGACAGCTCAGGTCTTGTGTGCCCTGCTGGACCGCAGTGTAGGCCAGAGCCAGCGGGCAGCGCGGGCCTACCGCCCCGTAGCGTCGCTTCCGGGATGCCAGAGTTGGTGGCACCCATTGGGCTGAGCGAGTGTGCAGCCTGCGATGATGCCGGGTGCACTGGTATGTCCTCTGCCATGGAGTAATCAAGACCCAGCACCAAACATGAGACCTGGTGGCCTGCGGAGCGGGCTGCATGATGTGGAGGGTGCCATGTCCGCGGGCCCCAGGTTGTGACTTGCAGCGGCACGTGGTGGGACCTCCTGTCTACGCACCGGTGGCGGAAGGTGAGCATTGTGGCCTGGGTGTGCATGGGCGGCACTCTCTCTCTCTCCCTCTCTTCCTCTCTCTCTCCTCTTCTCTCTCTCCTCTTCTCTCTCTCTCCCTCACTTCCTCTCTCTCTCTTCCTCTCTCTCTCTCTCCCTCTCTTCCTCTCTCTCTCCTCTTCTCTCTCTCTCTCTCTCTCTCTCTCTCCCTCTCTTCCTCTCTCTCTCCCTCCCTCTCTTCCTCTCTCTCTCCTTCGCTCTCTCTCTGTCCTCTGATGTGCGCAGGACACACCTTCTCATCATGTTGTTTGTTTTACAGGCTGTGACCTACGTATTGTCCGGAGGGGAGCGGCCATGTGTCTTCATTTCATTTCGTTGTTCATTTTAATAAAGTTTCATTTGTTGCTTCGAAAGTGAATGTGTGCTGGTCATTTCTGTGACGACACATCCATGTCACCAGTTGTGATTGTGCGGCATCAGGCGGAATATTTTGTACATGTTTAGGTGTGGCTGATGTGGCATGTCTTTGGTCGGGGGGGGTGCCAGGGAGGGGTGGTCCTGGGGTGGTGGCGGTGGGTGTTGTGGCCCTCTTGGCTGTCCGGGTCGCATGATGTGTGGCTCCATGGCATCTGTTGCCCTTGGGATGTGGCCCTGGGCTGTGCTCCCTTTTGTGGTGCTGGCTGCCGTCTGAGTTTACACCAGGTCAGAGCAGGTGTAGATTTCCTGGTGCTAACACGCCTTATCGCCTGTTTTGTGTTTTTATCGCGGATGTGGCTGGTCGTTGTGAATGTTGAGGTGTGCTGTTGTCTCTGCTTTTGTCACGGGAATGCCTACTCTGCATCTCATTAGCGATATTTGCGAGGGTCCTCTGTGGCGATGTTTTTTGCGGCTGCTATCGCGGGTAAACTGGTGCTGTGGGCTGTTAACACCGGCTTGTGAATGGGGGGGTAAATTTATCATGACTTTGGCTGCGATAATGTGCCGTTAATTTGGCGATAGCTCCTTGTGAATATGCCCCTATATCTTTGTCGGCTGCCACAGAGTGGCTCTTTTATTCTGCACATCCCAGTTTCTTTTAAAGTATATCCAGTTTTGGGTTTAGTCTGTGTTCAGATTATAGATATCTATATGCAGGGGCCTCATTACTGGTGCTCATAGTAATCCTCATGGGGCCAGTAACATTCATTATGATCCACATCTGGATAACAAGTTGTGATGTTTCACACATCAATTTTGCCTGCAAAACCTATCGGTGAAACATTGACAAAAACATGCGTGCATCAGCACGTAAGCACCGTTTCCAGTATGTTGCTCCCCAACAATTTGTAATCCCGGATATTTCTCCGCGCTCAGAATTACAGGTGCACGTAATAATGTATCTATTTATATAGCGCTTACTACCCCTGATGAGGCGTTGAATATTGTAAATACGGAGCAGGGATAACGTGAATTATTACAGTTCATAATGAGGCCCTAGGAAGAGACGCATTGGCAGTGAAGGAAACTTTCCTGTGAGGGGTACCTGCAACTAAGAGACATAGAGGCATTCCACCCCTAAATCCTCCTGCAACTAAACCCAGGATTCTCTGTAGCTATAGAAGCTCAAGAGGGTGCAGAACGAGAGTGGAGGATGACGGTGATTTGCCAAAGTTTCTGCAGCCACCAAAGCACCAAGGGCCATATTTATGACCTGGTTTGTGTCACTCAGATTTTTGAAGCCCCGCAAAGCCACTTTGCGTGGCTCCAAAAATCTAGAGTATAGCAACGCTGCACAAATCACTGTGTTGCGTTACTCTGCCCTGGGTAGGCGTTCCATGGGTGTTGCTTGGGTGTTCCCACACAGCTCCCATGTTTTTTGAGGCATTCCCAGATTTACAAGACCTTGTAAACCTGATAATGTGCCAAAAAGATATGCCTCCCCAGGTAGGGTGTAACGAGGAGAAATATCTTTAACGAGGAGAAATATCTCTATTTCTCCTCATTACTTCCTCTTCCTATGAGTGCTGCATTCTGCAGCACACATAGAAAGTGGAAAAAGCCTCTCAGGATTCTTTTTTGTGCAGTAAGGGGCACCTTCCTGCACAAAAACAATCCTGCCTACAACACAGACACCCTTGCACTATGGTGCAAGGGTGCTTTTGTTGGTCGCTGTGCTGCCAAAACGGTGCCACTGAATAGGACGGGGAAAAGCCCATTTCATGTCCTCTTTTCCTTACAATTTGTAATGGGCCACAAAGTGTAGGTGGAACTCACAAAAACATTTGAGAACCACAATGTGCCTTTGACACACTGGGACTTTGAATTTTGCAGTCGCAAAGTGTGTGTTGTTGCAAATCACAGGCTTTATGACCAGAAATCATGTGCTTAGCCCCTGTCAGTAGGATGACTGAATTTATCATCTGATTTATTTCAACAGCACCAAGAGACTATCATTGTGGGGGTTGTAGCGCATTGTAAATTGACATATCGGCAGGGCCACTGACGTTATGTGATTCTACGGCTGCAGCGTTATCTGAATAATTATGGATTTGCCGGGTTTGCCACATAATCCATAATCTGCTGCATAATCTGAGGATTTTAAATCTCCCAAAAATTGTCTCTCGCTCAAATGGAGCAAAAGTTACTAAAATCACATAGACCTGTTTTGCTGTGATGTGGAAGCCCCTATGCAAATATTTACTGGTCATCTTGCAGTTGCTCATTACTGTATTTGGATGATAAATTGTTACTAACGAGATGACTCCTTTGCCCAGATAGTGTTAACAAGAGAATAAACGACAAAGTTATATAGTAATGTTATTAGAAAATGTGCCTCTTATAGTTTGCCTTTTCTTGCTGCATAATTTAGTCAACCCTGCTGCACAATTTAGCCATCCCCTGACGCATAATTCAAGTGGTCCTACTTATTGGTAGGTAGAGTATGTGGTGTGTGGGGTCAATTTGAGACTGAAATCAAGAAACCATAATGTGATGTGGAAAGGGCATGGCAAAATGTAATTAGTACGGCAATGACCATAAATTTGCCATTACGCAATAATATAGACATACACATATTAATAATTGTGTGGCAAAGTTAAACAAAGTGATTTGCTCAGAGTCACAGGACTAAGGGTGGGCGTAACTTGCATGATTCCAAGTAGGGTAATCAAGTGGAATTACCTATGAATTCACGTGAATACATAGAACTACGCGAAAAGCGTAATTGTGACTTTAATGCTATTTCTTAGAGCAAAAATGCCCCCTCACATTCAAAATGGACTTGAGGATGCATTTTGTGCTAAGAAATAGCGCTAAATGCAGCAGAACACGAATAGCAAGCATGAGCAGTCGCTCACACTCGCGAAATGTGCTCTTATGGTAGGCTTTTTTCCCAGTTTACTCCTGGCATTTAGCGCTATTTTCTAAGTGCAAAGAAATTGCAAAATGGATGCGAGGATGCATTTTTGCGCTAAGAAATAGCGCTAAATGCAGCGGAACATGAATAGTGAGAGGGAGCGGCTGCTTCCACTCGCTAAAGGCTCTCTCTCAATAGGATTTTTCCCCCCAAATTACAGGAGTAAGAGTAATCACGTAATTATCGGTAATTCCACATCAAAGAGTAACGCAAATTACCCAGATTATTCCAATTGCTCCTGTGTAATTGAAATTCAACCCAGGCCTACACAGGACTGCTGTTCAAGGGCTGATGACGAAATTAAAGCCAATGTCTCCGGTTCTGGGGTCAGCAATGTAACAGGGGCGTAACAAAGGCCCCCGCAGCCCCCGCGTTGCAGGGGGGCCCCCGAGCTCGAGGGGCCCCCTCAGCACACAGTAGTCGCTGCATTGGTTTGACTGTACTCAAACAGCATTTGTTAAATAAAACGTTTTTTTAAACTGAAACTCGAAATCATGCAGTAGATTGTACCACCAGTAGTCACTGAGAGCAGGGACGTAGACGTAGTTTAAATGTTACGCCGCCGCGCGCTCCAGTCCAATCAAATAAATCAAATGCTGCGCAGCGCGCAGCTTCGTGGTCTTCAGCCTCAGGGTGGGGCAGAGCTAGTCTGGAATGATCATGCGCAGTGTAAACTGCAGGTGAGGCGGCGCCGGCGGGCCGGGAGCACTGAGACGGTGAGTGAGGCCATAATTAAAATTGCATTCCTAGTTACAAGGCTCTTCCAGGCTAACTTCCGCATGGGGGGCGTCAGGGCGGGGGAGGCTGGGGGGGGGCGAGAGCAGCTGCAGACACAAAGTTCAGAGGTCCCTTGGACTATTTGGTGTGACGAATGGTGAATGCTCTTAACTGTCTGTCCTCGCTCCAGTACCTCTCTAGATAACATGGGAAACACTTGGCATGGCTTCACCCAGGGACAGACACCTCTTAGAAATGTAATGTCATGACTGCCAAGCGGCCCCGCTTCATCTGAGACACCGTCAATCAGTGCAAGACAACACTTTGCATGTAGGGAGAGGTATGCCCAGGTGTGTGACAGGAAACACAAAACTACCCGCGCTGTTTGCTAATTGGATTGAACTAGCTGCAGCGTCACACGTCTTTTCAGAATACCCCTGTCGAAAATCAGGCAATAGTGAGAGAGGAGAGGGGACTTCGGATCCAAATACTCAAAAAAATGCCTTCCTGTAACTATCAAGAGAAGTGCCCATATCCCCTAGAGGTCATGACCCCCACCATTCGTTGTAGACAATCAGGCAATGCCTGTGAGCATCTCAAAGATACATAACACATCACACAGCACAGTCACAGAGATGTACATTTATGCAGATCTGGAGACTGCGGAACAGCTTCACCATGCACTCAAGTACTGCCATAGTCAGTGTGTCAAGGGCCCGGTACAATGAAAAAATGGGTCCCCAGGCCACTGTTTAATTGTGAAATACAGCAATAATCCGGGTTCAGTGGGCCCTTGAGACCTTTGAGCCCCGCTGTCACTGCACCTGCTGCGCCCAATGAAAGCTATGCCCCTGCACTCCAGTGAATATTTGTGAATTCTGTTTGGGGGAAGATACTGGGAGACACCTATACTAGGATTCATGGATAGACACAAACATGAGAAAACACTGGGAGACACAAACACTGGGAGACAAAGACAAGGGAAGACCCTGAGAGACACTAACAGACACTGGGAACACCTACGCTAGGATTCATGGATAGACACAGACAAGGGAAGACCCTGGGAGACACGAACATTGAGAGACACAGATAAGGGAAGACTCTGGGAGACACAAACAGACACTAGGAGACACCTGCACTAGGATTCCTGGATAGACACAAACACAGGGAAATACTGGGAGACACAGACAAGGGAAGACCTAGGGAGACACAACCACTGGAAGACATAGAGGTAGACAGTGAGAGACACAGACACTGGAATACACAGCCACTGGGAGACACAAACAGACACTGGGAGACACAGAGAAGGGAAGACCCTGGGAGACACAAACATACACTGTGAGACACCTGCACTAGGATTCGTAGATAGACACAAACATGGGCAAACACTGGGAGACACAGACGGTGAGCAGTCAAAATATTGAAAATTTAGGGGCCGATTCCGATCTCGGCTGGTAGGGCTCCGAATCGGATTCGGCTTAACCGGATCCGATTCGGAGCCCTATTGCCCGACCGATTCGTACGCGCGTCCGGGCGAGCGAGTACGATGCGAAATCGCCGACCGACTCGTCCGGGCGTCCCGACCGCTCCGACCGACTCGTTCCCGGGTCTAACTGCACCGACCGACTCGCTCGGACTCGACTCGCACCGCGCAATGGAGACGTTCCCCGGCTGGGTAAGTACGATGCGCGCCGCGAACAGACCGACCGAGCCGCGCACTCCGGCTCCAAAGAGCAGTCGGAGCCGTACTTTGGGGGTCCGTGTCGGACCCCCCTGTACGCGTAGCTGCGCGAGTCGCACACAGGGGGGACCCATGGGTCCCCCCTACCTGTGCGTGTACGGCGCGAGTTGCTTCGCCGCGTACACGCTGTAGGGGGCGTCCTTGTCCGCCTCGCACCCATTGAGGCAATGGGAGCCCGCGTACGTGTTGTACGGCAGGCTCCCATTGACTTCAATGGGAGTCCGACCGACTCGAGTCCGATGGCATACGTGCGCATCGTACTCGTTCGGTCGGGCTGCACGGGTCCAATTCGGTCGGAAATCTCTCCGGGTCCGGCTCGGTCGGAGAGATTTCCGACCCGAATCGGAATCGGCCCCTTTATGACGATATACCAAATTATCGATTGTAAAATATCTATGGTATAAAATATCGATGTTTAGCATATCGACATCAAAAATTTCGATATTGGTATGTGTAGTAAAATATCGAAGTACAATATATCGATTGTAATAATATCGTTGTGTTAAAATATTGATAAAGTGTAGTATTGTGTTATTTTATGTATATTTTGTAATATTTTGTATATAAGTGTTTTAACATGTTATTTGGAATGTATTAAAATTATTGTTTTTTATATTTTAAATAATTTAAAGGCCCATTACGATACCGGGCGTAAAAAAATCCGCCACCCATGAAAGCGGCAAAAATCCGCCCGCCTACACCTTCTGAATACCGACCCAGCAATTATGATGCCTCGAACCGAAAACCGCCAGCGGCGGTAAAAACACACAAAATACCGCCCGCCCATGCCCGAGTCGGAGTCAAACCACCCGCCACGGACGGAAAGACGCACGACAACACAAAACCGCCCGTCCTCACGGTCGAGACACCGCACGTGAAATTACGATCGCACCGACATGAGCGCAGAAAAACAACAAATACACCGCCCGCCAGCGGAAACAACACTGAAGAAAATGGACACGGCAGAAGCCATGGCAGCCACGTCCCTGCACAGAAACAGCCCCGGACTCAAACAAACACACACAACATGGCAAACAAGTCCACACAGCAACCCACGCACAAATACACAGACAAAGTACACATCCCGAAAACACACCACCCCTGGACAAACAAATAAACCACAAAGCCCAGAACACCGGCCACAACACACCTGAAAACAACAGACCATCAGGACACACCCAAACAGGTAAGTACAAAAGCAGCCCCTCCACAGACCACAACCCCTTGCAACATTGCAAAGCAGAGAGGAGAGGACACAGTGACACAGCAAGGACAGCAGCACACCACAGATACGCACACATCACACCCACCACCACCACCACCACCAAACACCGGCACCACAAACCCCCTGCACATCACACATCACACACCGCACCAGCACCACAAACACCATGGCACCGCACAGAATGCCCAAGTTCACTTCCACTGAGCTGACGGTCATGGTCGACGAGATCGTCAAGGTGCACACACAAATCTATGGCAACCAGGTCCAGCACACACCACTAGCCACCAGAAACAGAATGTGGAACAGAATTGTAGACCAGGTCAATGCAGTCGGGACCGTACCCAGAAACAGAGGAGAGATAAACAAACGGTGGAACGACATCAAAAGCCTGGTCAAGAAGAAGGAGAGCAAAAACCGAGAGCTGGCTGCCACGACTGGCGGAGGGAATCCCGCGCATTACAAGACCGTCAAAGCGTGGGAGGAGAAGGTGCGAGTCATCATCCATCCGGAGATCCTCACCGGATTACCAGGGGGAGTGGAGGCTGGTAAGTACAAACAAATGTATACCAGCACACCGCTATGTACTCACATGCACTACCACCATGCCATAGCTCCGAGGGACAAACACCCCCATGTCCAGTACACAATACACAACACATTACTCACACATGCAACAGGCACCACCACACACACAGCCCAAACATATCAACTAACAAAACCATGGGGGCATGTGTACACCCAGCCAGCCACGTAACTACCAACAGGTCCCCTAGTACTCCAGAAGCGCCACAACGAGCACCCCCACACCCATGTGGCAGCCGTAGCTGCACCAACCGACAAGTAACAGGTAAGTAGCAGCAACACAAAGCGCAGTGGGTGGGAGGGGGACATCTGAAGTACAACACACACCAGGCCCCTAGTCCCACAGCACAGCAAGGAGGAGCACAGCCCACACCCCACACCCACGTAGCAGCCACTGCAGTGCACACCGGCAGCCGACAGGTAGACATCCCGCCCCAGGATAAACGGTGTCAGTGGGTGTCCAGCCATCACCACGACCCATAACACCACCCCCACCCCCACAGACCTGCAACATGGAGCACCCCCCCGCCCATAACCATGTTGCATCCAGTCCAGTGCACGCTCAAAAACAACCTGCAGGTGGGAAACTGGACAGGGTGGGGTGAATGGAGGCATGAGGACTGAATTACGACTAACACATGGGACATGTCAAGTAGCAGAGGAACACGCAGCACTGCTCCCTGCCACAACCATGTGAACAATGTGCACACGGACATGAACCACAGAGTCACACCCCACATGACCCATCACAGACACAGCAACACCCAAGGAGCCACGTCTGCATGCACAAGTCACACTGATTACAGAACCACACGGCAGGCACAGTGCAACCCATCACACACAACTGCAACACCATCGAAGTCCTGTCCATGTAGCCCCCACTGCCTGTCAAGCACACATCCCACAACTATGCCCATGTAAGACATACCACACTAGACGCAACAGCGTGGAACAACATAAATGCACACGAACACCACTGGACCCATCAAACACACAGACACACAATGCACATACAACATACCATCCATCTCATCCGTCAGCCCCAGTCACATGAAAGGTATGTCATCCGAACAGCTGGTCCACACACAGTAGTCACGCAAAGAAACATGCCCATGATAAATCATGTGCCAGTAGTGAATGAAGCGCACGTCACACTGTGAGCAACTACACACATAACATGAGCCACACACCCCCGAGCACTGCAGTGATGCACATGGCACAGGGCAGCACGCACACCAAGGAATTGGACCATCTGCAATACGTCGTGTGGCACACAACCATCACTCACTCATAACAATGCGTCCAATTACATGGCCAGAAATCACAACAGACAGCAAATATGCAGGGTATGTCAGACATACACACACCTCAAACCATGCACTGTCATGTTGCCACAACACATGTCACGTTCTGCACCCATGGCACACAGTATGTACCCCCAAAGCATAGTTCATCTCAAATGCGTTTCAGGGGGCTGACCCCCATTTTGCCATCTGCGTTTCGAAGCGTTACATTTGAACCCCAAGAGCATAGTACAAACCAACCTCCACGATGGGTCTGGAGTCCGCATACACCAGAGCCACAAAAAGCAGGAGCACAGCAACACACCCATCGGCATTGCCAATCCGTCCCATGCCACATGTCCACAGCACACAGTCCCATTGGCATGCCCACACAACAACAAATAGCACAGCCACACACACGGCTCCGGGAAACCTGTGCACGACTGTGCACGAACTGTGGATGTCAGACAACCTAAACATACTTTGTCATGTGCAACACAATAACATATCTCATTCCCCCCACAGGTGACGAACTGCTGGATGCTGGAGATGGAGACAGCAGCCAGCACAGCCAGCCTGCAAGCCCCCAACAAGGACTCACGGATGTGGAGGATCTGTCCTCCGATTCGGACACGGACCACCCAGCAGGCCCATCTGGTGTGGCAGGGCCCAACCGCACCCCAGGCACCCTCCTACCCACCAACCCATCATCCAGGGCTGATGACCACTCACAGCCCCCTGCTGCCACTGTCGTTGCGGCCACTCCCACTGTTGTGGCGGCCACTCCCACTGCTGCAACCACCACCATCGCCGCAACAACCACCACCGCCGCGACCACCACCACGTCATCACCGGCCCCAGCACCAGCGCAAGTGGTGGTCCGGCCGACTGGGTCCACCCTGGGAGCCACAGCGAGGACCGTGGTGAGCAATGTGGCTAGTGGGCAGGCCGGTGGCAGCAGTACTGGTGGGAAGAGCAGGGTCAGGCCAACGCCAGCCTCCCCTGGGAGCCATGCCCTGCCTCAAATGGCCAGAGTCCTTGGGGCCTATGAAGAGGCCCAAGGACAATGGGCCAGGTCTGCTTCCGACACGCGGGAGGTCCTGGGGGTGTTGAGGTCCATGGACGCCCATATGGGCCAATTCGTGTCCCGTATGGACCAACTCGTGGACCTCATGGGCCAGCTGGTGGTGGCGGTGAGGTCACAGGCAAGGCCAGCAACACCACCTCCGCCACCACCTGCTAGGGCGCAGGGTCGGGCAGCAGTGTCCAGTTCCCCTGCGTCCACAGCCAGTGAGCACACCTCACCCACCACCAGCAGGTCGCCACCACACCCCCCCTCCCAAACGTGGAAGGGGCCGTCCGAAGTGGAAACAGATGTCCCGGGAGGACTTCGCACGCTCCAGACGCAAGTGAGGCAGCCAGCCATCCTTGACCACCCACTGCATTGACTTGGACTACGATCCCACCCCACACAGCCATCAGAATGGCATGTGTCTGTCAGACTAGGGACATAGAACTAGTGGGTACACCCTGAGCATCACGCAGCCATGGCCGACAGCTCATTGTCACTGCACGCAACACTCATATCATCACCTTGCACACAATGACATGTCACAGTTGAAAATAAATGCACCTTTTACACAAACTGCTGTCTGTGCACTGTGTTTATTGAACGATGATCAACCGCCACCTTGAGCAGAAAAGCATCGGATGTGTGGCATGGCGATGGGACAGGAGGGGCTGTAGGGACCTAGGGGGGGGAGACAGAACAGGAGCACATTCAATGAGTGTGTCACACACCCATCACACAGTACATGTCAACAACTACAAGCAATGTACACACATCGCACAGAGCAATAGGGCACAATGCCACAGCCACCGTCAGTGGCATACAAACCTGGACATGGACCATTGACACACAGCACACAGTGAACAAAAGGCCTCCGTGACACAGCACACAGACACCTGCACAACTACAGCCACATCAGCCGTCGTACATGGACACTCACCGTCAAGTGAAGTAGCGGGCGATGAGCTGCTGACGGACATTCACAGCTTCCTCCTCTCCGCTATCCTCCTCACTCGAGCTGTCCTGGTCTGCAGGCTGGGGCCCTGGTTGATCTCCGTCATCCACAATTAGGGGGATCTGCTTTCGAATGGCCAGATTGTGCAGCATGCAGCAAGCCACCACTATCTGGCACACCTTCTGTGGGGAGTACGCCAGCGCACCCCCGGTGCGGTCCAGGCATCTGAACCTGGACTTGAGGAGGCCAAAGGTACGCTCGACCACACGTCTGGTCCTCCCATGTGCCTCATTGTAGCGGTCATCTGCTGGGGTCCGAGGATTTCGTAATGGACTGAGCAGCCAGGGCCCATTCGGGTAAGCCGAGTCACCTGGGCGTGAGGGACACAGAGAACCGTTGCAATTCAAACAGGACAGTAGACAGCATCCTTAAGCCAGCACGCTACACAACTCCACATACTCACCGACAATCCAGCCACGGTCCTGTTGCAGATTGGTCATCAGTCGTGGTAATATGCTGTTGCGCATGATGTGCGCGTCATGGGCCGAGCCTGGGAACTTTGCACACACGTGGGAAATGACCATGTCCGCAAGGCACACCACTTGCACATTCAGGGAGTGCGTGTGCTTCCAGTTGCGGAAGAGCTGCTCAGTGGCCTGTGGTGGGACAAGGCCAACATGGGTGCAATCTATGGCACCAACGACGTGTGGGATCCGTCCAAGGGCATAGAATGCACCCTTCACTGCCGCCAACTCACGTGCCCTGGGGAATCGGATGTACCTGTTCCTGTACAGCATCATGGCTGCCAGTACATCCCTCAGCACCATGCTGAACATGGGCTGGGACATCCCACCTCCACTGCCCACTGTGTGCTGGAATGACCCAGTGGCGAAAAAATGCAGTGCAGCCATCACCTTAGCCGTGGGGGTGAATGCTGTCGGATACACCCTGCGAGGACGGAGGTGGGGATCCAACATGGCACATAGTCGATGCAGGGTTGGTCGGTCCAGACGAAATTTCCGGATGACCTCAGAATCCTCCATGTCCGCCAACAATTGGTAAGGGCGGTAAATGTTTGGTCTCCGCCTAGGACAGATGGAAGTGGACACATGTCAAAGCAACACGCCACATGGCATATTCACATACACATAACTGATATGACAGAGCAAGAACATGAGTCACAGAACAGCTGTCATGCAGGGACAGCACAGCCACAATACACTTACACAGGTCTCCCACCAATAGCAATGGGCAGTGACACAAACCATTGCTATGTGCATGCACATGGGGATCCAGGCCTCAATGACCTGTGAGGCGTGCTGATGGGGACTGACTGCATATCCGGCAAGCGGCAACACCACGGCAACATGACTGGCTGCTGTGCATCACACTGCTTCCGAGGCAGGATGAGTATGGCACACACCAACGACGATGTGGGCACAGGCTGAGCGGCCAAGACAAGTGGGACCTGTGGCACGAGGGGATATGAGACAGTCATTGGTGTCACCACTGCACCCTATGTGCAGCACTGTACGGATCACACCTCCAGAAGCATTGTCAGGTGTACACATTGACAGCCCCATGCCAACACGGCTGTGTGCTTGCAAATACACATCACATGTGACACGTAACCTTGCACGTGCCAAGTGGCAGATGTACATAGTGAGAGATGACATGCGTGTGCATATGCGTATACCATGCACCCATGCCAATGTGCAGATGATGACATGCTAACAGACATGTGGGGGCCGGCCACTGGCCGTCCCTGCCTATGCACACAGCATGTTGTGGCCCCGTCCATTGTGCACCTGCACCCACACGCACATCATGGCCACACCTGCAGATGCAGTGCGCACATCATACTGTGTGGTGCACATGGCATCAGCGGACTGTCACCAACATGGGCCACGCCATTACGGCCAACTCCGATTACCCTCGCGGTTGCACCCTGCGTGTTCCACTATGGAGGTAGGCGTCCCGGGCCAGCTGGGTGCAGGCCAACGTCTGCAATTGCCAATGCAGGTCTCAGTGCACTTGTTGCTCGTGTGAATGTCAGGCTGGGCCATGCTGCCCCTCTCAGTCCCAGCAAGCCTGGCCTGCACATTGACTGCACAATGCCAGTAGGTGACAGCACCGACTGCCTAGTGGGTTGCAGGTGTCTCCTGTTCAGGACCCTCCAGATGGGCGCTAACTCAGTACTGACTATTGGACACACCATGTCTCGTGATAGGGATGTGTGTGTGGGATGGTGGCACTGAATGTGACCTCCTTTGCGTGGCGGGCCATGCACAGGGAGAGTACGTCGATGATTGCGCAGTGTTGGTCACAGTGGGTGCACCCACACAGATGTGTTGCCCTATGTTCATTTTCTATGTCCGCATGATAATGGACTGTAGATGTGGGCAGACTACACATTGGTCGATGTGCTGTCAATTTGAATGTGCCTTCACACCAGGCACAGCTGCCCCTGCACATGTGACCCCTGCTGCACTCGCTGCTGGGTCTGTGGAGCTGATGCACCATCTGTGCGTGGGGCGGACAGCTCTCCTCACTTCCGTCATTGCGCATGTCATAACTTGGCCGCAGGTGACATGGATCATGGAGGGCCCACATGTACGCGTGGGTGGCCTCAACAAGTGTGTCCAATGGTTGTCACCCCCAGTCAGTGCTTCGAATGTGAATGATGTTGTGCTGGTGCTAATTTCAATGTGGTGGGTGGGCGGGGCTAGGTGCGGGCTTACATGCAGGACATGGGAGGGTGATCGGATTAGCGACTAGTTGCAATACACACGGGGCACGTCTTTTCCTGTCAACAACAGGGTCATTCCTTGAACTCACTGACAGTAATACAGTCGTCTTTGTCCCTGTCCTCATGGCCTCCCCTCGCTCCCCCCATAATGCATTTGCACCTGTGGGGCTAGCGCATGCAGATGCTGCCCCAGGCTCGCCCCGGAGAGGCCAAGGAGTGTATGTGTGGGTCCAGTTGAACGAGTGGTCTGTCTCACGGCATGATGTGTGGCGGGACACCGTCCACCTGCGTGGTGCCCCGACTCGAGACCCGGGCAACCTAGACAATGCATTGCAGTCTCCGCAGTCCGGATACACCACCTGCAACACACAGAGGCTGTAGCTGCCCTAGCGGCCCATGCCGCGTCCATCTGGGGCTGGCATTCACTCTTTTGCCTCACTGGGGCGGGCTCGGAGGTGCTTGCGCACGCGCTGGCTTCTCTGTTGCAACGGCATGTGACGTGTGTGGGGATGTAGGCAATGGGTGGGATGGTGCGAGCCACCTTCCGTGACGTCACTCCTGCTCGTGATGTGTGCGTCCCCCCAATACTTCCATATGACTTGAGCCATGCTACACATTGAGGATGTTTTGCCTGCGTGATGTGTCCCAGAGAAGCGCGCCGAGTCCTCTCCCCCACCATGCTCCACTGCTATCCCGTGCCCTGGATTGCCTGTGCAGGTTGACAATGTTGGGGATACACCTGGTCGGCAGGGGCTGTGTGTGCCTTGTCAAGGGCCTGGCGGGCGCACAACAGGATCCAGCTTGTCCACAGAGGGTGGGCTGACGTGTACGCCTGATACCGCATTGTTCGTGTGCCCGGCTGCTGTGCACACACGTGTTCACATCCCCCCCCCGACGGGTGGCCTTTAACATTTCCCAGGGAAGCGGTAATGTGCAGTTCCGGACCCCTCCAGACACAGCGTGTTTCAACTTTGCATGTGCGCATCTACCCGTCACACCCACCCACCTGAGCGAAGCGTCACTCCCGCTTCACACGACACATGTGTGTCTTCCACAGTTGTGCTACTCATTTGCGTTGACATCGAATGACAGTGGACTACATAGTCATGTCACGACTGCCGTGTACATCACACACTCTCATCATCTCACATTCGTACTTGTGAAAGGAATCAGCAGAGACAGTTTCTTTCTTCAAACCATGTATTGTGACTTATGTCCTCTGTGATGCAGTATAGTGGACACTACTGGCAGCGGTATGCATGTGGAGGATATACTGAGCATGATTACACATAGCTAAGGGTGTAGGGGTACATGTGATTAGCTGTTGCATGTGGGATGTGGGCTTCAGAGTTACATCTGCTTGGCTGTTGCTGTGCTAATGTTCATTTGCACGTAGCTGCGGTGCTGCGGACTTTGACACAGACGGTATACATTTAGCCTACCAGACCGCTTGGCATCATGGGCACAGTCCATCTCAGTTCCATGTGACAGGTGTGCTGCTGTTGTTACTCATGCACGCGTGCGTGTGAGTTGACATCAGGGCATGGGCTTACGTGCATGCAACGGCGTCCCACTTGTTGTTGCCATATGGTGGATACTGGACATGTCACAGTCACTGGGGTCGTGTTGTTGTTGTATGCACTTGTCGTCCATGCAAAGGTCCTGTTACGGGATTTCCGGGGAGGGGGAAAAGGGGTGCAGCTCTCACATACTCCAGCCGGGCGATTTCTGTCCACTGTGCGGTGCATATGTCCATGGGCGCAGGATCCATGTCATGGCATAGTTGTACGTGCAGTTCTGTCCATGTGGGTGCGATACACATATCCCATGCCACTGCCTCCCCCGATACATGCAGAGTTCCTGGATGTGATGGGGAACGGAGTGCATGTCCCGGACACATCTGATGTCATGGCAGTGTCGTTGATGGTGTGGTATCAGTTGCAGGTCGTTTGGTATGGCTGTTGTGGTGGTTACTGGCCAGTCCGTGCGGAAGCTAAGCATGGGTACAGTGTCGGACATCATGGCTCAATTGGGGGATTGCGTCGGGGTCCTACAAATTGACAGGTTGACAGGTATGCGATGGCTTCCTGCAGGGCTTCCATTTCATTGGTGGTATACATGTTTGCCAGCCAATGTAGCGGATGGTGGCTGTCACGGTGTTGTTCGTAAGTTGTCCCTTGTAGGAGCATGATGGGGCATGCTGGGTGACATTCGATGTAGCTGTGATCAATGATCCGTCGTGTGGAGGTACAGTGGTCCCATTGCAGTGTGGGTCCGATGTTCGCCACATACGCCATGCCCCCATAGGCTGAACAGACCCTGTCGTGTGCGTCCAGAGGGTGGAATAGTGGTAGCAGGTCCGCCCTTGGACATGCCGGGTTGGAGAGGCACAACTCCACAGGATGGTGGAAGGGACACCTCCGACAGTAGAAGACGGGTATGACGCAGCTGAACAATGCGATGCGGTAAGTCAGTCGGTAACTTACGTTCAGCAGGGATAGGGGTTCGCATCCCAGTAGCTGTATCAGGTTGTGTTTGTACAGCTTGACCTGTTTGGCGTAGTTGGGTAGGTGTGTTGTAGGTGCCATTTTGCTGCGGGGCGATGTGGTGGCGTGCTCCGGCTGTGTGTGCAGTCTGCAGTGTGCAAGCTCCGAGGTTGCTGTGAGGTCTGTGATGGTCGTAGGGGGCAGGACTTGTGTTCTGTTAGCTTGTGCGGAGGACACGGGCCCTCATCCCACGTGCTTCTCTGAATGTTCAAGGTCAGTGGTGTGTGACTCCTTCCAGATAACTTGCATGGGAACGGCATGGGGGAGTTTTATATTTTTTCTTTCCCGTTCGGTATGTTCTTAGGTGATATGCGCTATCTGCCCTGTGGTCGGTTTCCTCTGCATGCCTGTGTTGGTCTTTTTTTGGGAAAATGGCTGTATTCTCCGGCTTGTTTAGTCGCGATGTGGTTTCGGAGTTGGAATGGAAGGTCATTCAGTGCTGTCTGCTCTCCCGTGTGTGGGCGGCAGGCTGTGTTTCCGCTATGCGTTGGGCCTTGTGTGTGGGTGTCATTCTTGGGTCCACCTGTTGTCGGTCCCCGGGCTCTTTGGTGTTCTGTTTTGTATGTCTGGTTCATGGGTGCAGGGTGGTATGGGTGTTTCTGTGTGGTACTGGCGTACCTCTTCCCGACGGGGCCCATGTTCTACTGGGTGGTGTTGCCGCCGCTGTGTGCTTCGCCATGTTTGTCACACAGGGGTGTGTCCTGATGTTGCGTGACTTCACTGACATGTGGGCGTCAGTTGTGTGACGTTGGGTGTTGTCCGTGAATTGGGCGTTGGGGACATGACTGTGGCAGGCCTGTCACGTGTCATGTGCCTTCTGGGTGTGGCTGGTGTGTGTGGTGCTTGGTTGTGTCCCTGTGCTGTTTGTGTGCGACGCATACATGGCGTTATGGTTGGGCGCTGAGTTGTGCGCATGTGTGGCTGCGTCATCGCCGCTGTGCTGCGGTGCCGTGACGGGGTCGTTAGTTCCTGGTCCCAGGTGGTGTGCCCATGATAGTTGCGAGATGTTGCACTTTGCCCTGTGTTACATTTGTGGGTGCAGTGGTGGATGTGTCTTGTCCACGCAGGGGTGTTGGGGGGTGCCATGTCCTCCTTTTCCGCACTTGCACTGTGTGCGCTGTTTGCGTGCCCTTGTTGTGTGTGTGCCTACCTGCGTCTCCGCGGTACGTTGCCTCCTTGGTGGTGCATCAGGTATAGCATGGGGAGGGCCTGCAGTGCTGGATTCATGCTCGGGGGGTCGCCTCTTCGGTGTCTGTGCTCGGCGTTCGGGTTTCCGCCTCACTTTCACGTGCAGTGTCTCTTAGCCGTGGGAGCTGTTTGTTTGCGGCATCGTAATTTGTACGCCGGGCGGTACGTGATTTCGTCTGGCGGTGTGTCTCCATTGGGCTGCGCCGCTACGTGAGCGGGCGCACTTTGATGGCGGACGGCGTCGCTGGCTTGCCGGCGGTGTTTGGCTGCCTTTTCACATCGTAATTTGGCGGGCGTGTGGGCTGCGGCATGCGGGCGGTAACTGGTGGTTTTTGCATCTGCCAGCACGGCGGTAGTGCTTCCGCCCGCCATCGTAATGGGCCCCTTAATTTTTAAAGAAACTTTTATGTATAATTTTAGGAGCGGGATGTTGGGTTTATAGGGGATAAGGGTGGGGAGTTTTTTATAAATATATATTTTAAATTAAATATTATTAGAAATTTATATATTTTTGTATTTAATTTAAAAAAAAGAAAAATAATAATATTTAAATTTGAAAATTTATTTTAATAGTGGGATGTTGGCTTTATAGGGGATAAGGTTTGGAAGTGTTTCAAAAATTTTTTTTTTTAAATATATTATTAAAAAGTTTTACAAATTTTGAATTTATTTAAAAAAAAAAGAAAATTTATATTTTAAATTTAAATGTGATAATTAATTTTAGGAGCAGGATTTTGCATTTATAGGGGATAAGGGTGGGTAGTGTTTTAAAAATATATATTTTAAATTAAATATTATTAGAAATTTATATATTTTTTAATGTTATTTTAAAAAAAGAAAAATAATAATATTTAAATTTAAATGTGAAAATTTATTTTAAGAGTGGGATGTTGGCTTTATAGGGGATAAGGTTTGGAAGTGTTTAAATTTTTTTTTTTTTAAATAATATAAAAAAAAGTTTTACAAATTTTGAATATATTTTTTTAAAAAAATGTATATTTTAAAATTAAATTTGATAATTAATTTTAGGAGTGGGATGTTGGGTTTATAGGGGATAAGGGTGGGGAGTTTTTTATAAATATATATTTTATATTGAATATTATAAAAAATAAAAAAAAATTGAGAATTTATTTATTATAAAAAATATTTATATTTACATTTTAAATTGAAAAATATTTTTAGGAGTGAATTGTTGGTTTTATAGGGGATAAGGGTGGGTAGTGTTTTAAAAATATATATTTAAAATTAAATATTATGAACATTTTTAATAAATTTAGAAATAATTAAAAAAAAAAAAATTGAAATGTAAATTAATTTTTTTTTTTAGGAGTGGGATGTTTTGTTTATAGGTGATGATGGTGGGCAGTGTTTTAAAATATATATTTAAAAATAAGTATTATTTAAATTTTTTAAAATTAATAAATTATTTTTAAAAAAATATATGGAAATTTAAATTTGAAATATAATTTTAGGAGTGGCTTGTGTTTATATGGTATTACGTTGGGTAGTGTTTTAAATATATATATTTGAAATTAAATATTAATCAATTTTTAAATAAATTTAGAATTTATTTTAAAATAAAATATAATATTGAAATCTGAATTCGATAAATATGTTTAGGAGTGGGATGTTGGGTTTTTAGGGGATAAGGGTGGGGAGTGTATTAAAAATATATATTTTTAATTAAATATTATTAAAAAAATTGAAAAATTTATATTTTATTTAAAAAGAAATAAGTTTATAGAATTATAAATTTGGAATTTATTTTTAGTAGTGTGTTTTTGGGTTTTTAGGGCATAATGTTTTGGAGTTATTATAAAAAATAATTTTTGGGGGATGTAATTGATAATGTTTAGTGATCAGTATATAGTTAATTTAAATTTATATTGGAGTGCGAATAGTTAATTATTTATGTTTACTGTCCAGCACCTACCCCAATTTATTATAGACTGTAGTGGGGATAGTATATTATTTATGTTACTGTCCAGCATCTACCCCAATTTTTGTTAGAATGCAGTGGGAATAGTAAATTATTTAGGTATAGGGGCCGATTCCGATTCGGGCCGGAAAACGTACCGACCGACTCGGAGCCGGAATTAATTCCGACCGACACGTACCGGTGCAGCCCGACCCGCAAAGTACGATGAGAAACGTGCAAAACCCGACCGACGCGCACGGAACACAAGCCGAACGACCGAACCGCGAGGAAAACAGCCATCCGGCCGGAAAACCACGCGAATCGAACCGACCGACACGCACCAGGAAGAATCCCGAACGAATCGTACCCGCGAACTCCTACCCGCCAAGTACGATGCAACGCGTGGAAAACACGACCGAGTCGCACGGGGCCCAAGCCGTACGACCGACACGCATACAAAACTGCGAGCCGAAGCAACACAAAACACCGCGACCGACGCGTACGCAGCACAGAAAACAGCACAAACACAGCGTGAACGAATCTGAGAGGCTCGCACGAGACAACTGCAGGGTCCGACCTGGTCAGAAGAACGTCTCCTACATGCACAAAAAGAACTAAGGAAAAAACACACAAAAAAAGGCCAAACAAGCAATTACAAAGCAAATAAATACTGGGGGGGGGGAAACAGGGAACAAAGACACACCCACAACTCCACCCATATAAAGGACACAAATCCCTACCATGATCCTTTGCAAATTCAAATTACCTGCCAGCACTCAACACCAACAGACAGCAACCACACACACACTCACAGCTCATCCATCACACAAGCCACACACCAGCAGCACCTCAACAAATAGCACCCTCACATACACCCAGGAAAACACACACTCACACACCCTCACTTGCACACCCCCACACACATCACTCACCATCACCACCCATCACCATGCCCCCAAAGAAGAATCATAAGTTCCTAGATAGTGAATTGGAAGTCCTGGTAGATGAGATCGTCAGGGTAGAGCCACAGCTGTTTGGTACATTGGTCCAACAGACACCCATGGCGCAGAAAACCAAGATGTGGGAGAGGATTGTTGACAGGGTCAACGCACAATCACCATGTTTGCGCACAAAGGGAGACATCCAGAACAGGTGGTATGACGTGCGCAGGAGGGTCAGGGAGCTGATGAAGAAGGACTACCTCTTGAGCCAACACACCGGCAGTGGCCCTCCTGCCAAACCAGTATATCTCAGGCCCTGGGAGGAGAAGGTGCGGGCCATCCTACCACCAGTGAGCGTATATGGACTAGAAAACATCCCAGAGCCTGGTGAGTACACAACAAATGTACACAATATTGTGCGACAATACACACACATCACTGTCAAGGGGAGAGTCAAACCATGCACCCTTAGCAAATCCACAGCAACCAAAACAGAATCATCCCAAAATGTGTATGTCAGTCAGATAAACACAATACATGCCATCTCATAGTGATATGTAACTGTGTCATCACATGTACAAACCCAACAACAAATAGAGCTAGGCAGTGGCACAAATCTAACCAACAAACACAGTCAGATATGTAGCCACCACTAGAACACCACCTCACAGGGAAGCTCACTGAAAGGAAGGAATTGTGTGCTGGGCAAGACAGTGTAGCCAATAGCATCATGGGAGTCGTAGTCACAGATATTGCCCACCCTCACAATGCGCACATCAACACCACCATGAACCATGCCCACATCACAGGGAGTGGAAAACAACTGACAAGATGGCTGACACTGGCTACTGCTGTGGGGAGCACAAGGCCCTGCTGGGAACTGGGCACCAACCTACAGCAGGACACCACTGTCAGCCATCTTGCCATTGCTGTCACACTCACACACAGTGAAGTACACTCAAAAGGAAGGAAGTATGGGCATGCCGGGAAGGGGGGTGGAGGCAATAGCATGATGGGAGTGGTAGTCACAGATATTGCTCACCCTCACAACTGTCCCATCAACACCACCCTGAACCATGTGCACATCACAGGGAGTGGAAAAGAACTGACAAGATGGCTGACACTGGCTACTGCTGTGGGGAGCACAAGGCCCTGCTGGGAACTGTGCACCAACCAACAGCAGGACACCACTGACTGACATCCTGAAAGACAACTTGCACTCCCTGCAATAGAAGCACGTTCCATGGTGGGAAATCTGGCTGGGTGGGAAGGAGGACTGACACCTCAGACCATATTAACAAGCAGCTTTTCACACACCCCCCCTTAACACAAACTACACACAACTCACCTGGGAGAATGCATTGCCTCAAACACACAAATCAAATATCCCACAAAGAACCACAACCCTGGGTCATGCTGTGTGAAGCACAGGGACACACATGGGACTTGTAGCAAAACTAACCCCAGGATAACACTGTCAGCCATCTTGTCAGCACAGGCACACAACCCCACAGGGAAGCAGAGTCAAAAGGAAGGAAGCATGGGCATGCTGGGAAGGGGGTGGAGGCAAAAGCATGATGGGAGTGGTAGTCACAGCCCAACATCCCCCACCCACATGGCCCAGCAAGATCACACCCAAGCATGCACACCTCACAGGAGTCAAAAGCCACATCAAAGATGTCTGACACTGGTGCAATGTTGTGGGGAGCACAAGGCCCTGCTGGGAACTGGGCACCAACCAACAGCAGGACACCACTGTCAGCCATCTTGCCATTGCTGTCACACTCACACACAGTGAAGTACACTCAAAAGGAAGGAAGCATGGGCATGCTGGGAAGGGGGTGTAGGCAATAGCATGATGGGAGTGGTAGTCACAGCTCAACATCCCCCACCCACATGGCCCAGCAAGCTCACACTGAACCATGCACACCTCACAGGGAGTGAAAAGCCACTTCAAAGATGTTGGACAATGGTGCTCTGTTGTGGGGAGCACAAGGCCCTGCTGGGAACTGGGCACCAACCTACAGCAGGACACCACTGTCAGCCATCTTGCCATTGCTGTCACACTCACACACAGTGAAGTACACTCAAAAGGAAGGAAGTATGGGCATGCCGGGAAGGGGGTGGAGGCAATAGCATGATGGGAGTGGTAGTCACAGATATTGCTCACCCTCACAACTGTCCCATCAACACCACCCTGAACCATGTGCACATCACAGGGAGTGGAAAAGAACTGACAAGATGGCTGACACTGGCTACTGCTGTGGGGAGCACAAGGCCCTGCTGGGAACTGTGCAACAACCAACAGCAGGACACCACTGACTGACATCCTGAAAGACAACTTGCACTCCCTGCAATGGAAGCACGTTCCATGGTGGGATATCTGGCTGGGTGGGAAGGAGGACTCACAGCACTGACCATAGTCACCAGCAGCTCCACCCACACACCCCCTAACACAAACTCCACACAACTCACCAGGGAGAATGCATTGCCTCACACTCCAATCAAATATCCCACAAAGAACCACAACCCTGGGTCATGCTGTGTGAAGCACAGGGACACACATGGGACTTGTAGCAAAATGAACCCCAGGATAACACTGTCAGCCATCTTGTCAGCACAGGCACACAACCCCACAGGGAAGCAGAGTCTAAAGGAAGGAAGTATGGGCACGCTGGGAAGGGGGGGTGGAGGCAATAGCATGATGGGAGTGGCAGTCACAGATATTGGTCACCACCACAACTGTCCCATCAACACCACCCTGAACCATGCGCACATCACAGGGAGTGGAAAAGAACTGACAAGATGGCTGACACTGGGTACTGCTGTGGGGAGCACAAGGCCCTGCTGGGAACTGGGCACCACCAACAGCAGGACACCACACACTGACATCCTGAGAGTCAACCTGAACCCACTGCAAGGGTGGCATGCTTCATGGTGGGATAACTGGGCTGGGGGAGAAGGAGGGCCGGATGTCAACCAAATACAACCCATGCAGACCATGTACACACCCCAACATTCAAATTGAAATGCTCAAAGTATGCAGGACAATGTGCTACACCAATATCAACCTCTGACTGTGACAACTCAGGACAATGCAATATACAGGCCCGCATCCAGAGGTACAGTCACAACTGTCAGGTGTGTCAACCATTGATGCCTGCAGAAACATAACATACATTGTGTGTGTCTCCCAAAAACAGGTGATGATGGGGACACAGCAGCAGACGCTGAGGAGTCCCTGTCCCAGGATCCAGGGGAAATGGAGCTCACTGGTGTGGAACAGCCTCTGCCCTCCTCGGATGATGAAGACCTTCCTGGCACCTCCGGAGCGAGTCAACATGCAGCACCAGCAGGACCACCAGCTGCACCCCCTGCACCCACCCCTCCAACGACTGACAACACACAAACCACCCCTGCCGACACGGACAGACCAAGGACCACCACCACCACCAGCACACGGACCCCTGCCCAACGTGGGGCTATGGACACCAACACCACCAACAACCCCCAAGGGGGCCCAGGATCACCTGTGCGTGCCACCTCAGGTACTGCACGTGTCGCCAGGGGTGGTGGGAGGGGTGGTAGACATAGGTCGCTGCTAGCAGAGGGGTCTGGACTGCATGAAGACCCACAACTGGTACGCATAGCCGATGCGTACCAGACCAGCACCGGAGAGTTCAGCCAGGTAGTGGGGATCCTCAGGGACATACGACAGCAGCAGGCTGCCCATCATGCACGCTTGGACTTACACATGTCCCGCATGGAGTCCAAGTGGGACACACTGCAAGAGATGACGGCGGTGCATAGGGACATATTACAATGCCTCCGCCAGATGAGCAGCAACATGTCAACACCTCCCTGTGTGCCCATAACATCTGGTGCTGAAACAACTGCAACTGCCACAGGGAGGGAGGATGACTCTGGCGGAGAGTCCCCTGCATCGCAGCAGCCTGCACTTGAGGGTCCACCCCCAAAGAAGAGGGGTCGTCCGAGGAAGGGCAACTGAGAGGCCGATGGCCATGCGCAACCACCAGGAAGCCAAAACCTGTGCTGGATAATCACCTTTGTGCGCAAATTGTACACCCTGTTGAATGCAACACAACTCCCCCACATGACATGGGGAGTACAAGTTGGAGCAAAACCAAAGGGGATGATGGACGGAGTGTTGAACATTGCAGCACTCACCCCCAGTCAACTGATCTGGGTTTAATCCATCATCATTCTTTAGCTCACTCCGCCACCCCAGTTCAGACATGGCCATATGCAAATCAGTCTGACCCTGTGCCTCATGGGAACAGTCCAGCACGAACTGCCAAGCCATGTCTTCCCTGGACCGGAAACAAGCATCCTGGGACTGGTTTCTGGCTTACAGCCGTCATCATCCAGGCTATCTTGAATCCAGTGGCAAAGTGAGCAAGGGACCCACGTCTGGGTATACCCTGCCAACTTAGGGCGAACATAGCAAAACCAAAGGGGATGATGGACGGAGTGTTGAACATTGCAGCACTCACCCCCAGTCAACTGATCTGGGTTTAATCCATCATCATTCTTTAGCTCACTCCGCCACCCCAGTTCAGACATGGCCATATGCAAATCAGTCTGACCCTGTGCCTCATGGGAACAGTCCAGCACGAACTGCCAAGCCATGTCTTCCCTGGACCGGAAACAAGCATCCTGGGACCGGTTTCTGGCTTACAGCCGTCATCAGCCAGGCTATCTTGAATCCAGTGGCAAAGTGAGCAAAGGACCCACGTCTGGGCATACCCTGCCAACAAGTTGGACCAATGTATCAGATGACTGTGGACTTTACTCAGGACATTTCTGCTACCAGGACTTCCAAATCATCTAGGAACTTTGGATTACAATCACAATGTACAACACCCACCATCCTGTGCACCATACTCACACATGTATGACAATAAACACAGTAATAAACCATACCTGCCTCTGTTGTGATTCAAATGTGGTTTCTGTCATGGAGATGATGACCTGCCAAATTACACTGTGCATGCTAACTGCCACAGCAAGTACAACACAGGCATGTGAGTCATGGCAACGTGACGCATATGAGGGAGACACACCACCAGGGCTACCCAACATATACACACCAAGGCCACCGGACTCATCGCCTACACTGATGTTGCCAGGAAATACGGTGCAATGCACAGACACAACACCTATTCACAGTCTATGTCAACTAGCCCACTGGTGCAGTAGGCAAATGTCAGTCAGATGTGTGACCACAGACAACGCACATCACAAAGTGAAGCACAGGTTAATTACACATTTGCAACATGTTGTAACCACTACAGATGCAAGGTAATCCCACCTGGCAGTGGGCACACAGTCAACAAATGTAGAAGGAAGGAAGTCCATGGGTGTGGCGCACATCACCTGTAGGGATACGACAGCTACCACCCTGGAAGTTCAATCACGGTGTTGGGGGATCACAGTTGACCAAACAACTCTGAAAGTACCCTGTGAAGGACAGAAATGACACACAGTCAAAAGCACTGAAGATCAGAACAGAACTGCAATACTCATGCCCAATACATGTCACAAGATACCCACCCAGAACCACGTTAGCATGTCAACACTGTTGGGGAGTACAGACTACCTGTAAGGACACATCGCTACACGCATACAGTCATGTCGCACATGGCCACACTCAAACAGCACCAGAGCACCACCAACACATATCATGCATACTCACATCATTGACATTACATCTCCGGATACTCACATTCAGCTGAAGAAGTTGGTGATGAGCTGTGTGCGGACATCACCATCATCATCATCATCATCATCATCACTGGCATCGTGGTCCAGGCCAGGATCCTCCACAGGTGGCGGATGTTGATCATCGTCATCCAGGATGAGAGGCAACTCCTTCCGCACAGCCAGGTTGTGTAGCATGCAGCAGACGATGACAATCTTGCACACCTTTGCTGGGGCATATGGGAGGGCCCCTCCTGTCTTGTCCAGGCAGCGGAAGCGGCTCTTCAGGAGACCAAATGTCCGCTCAATGACTCTCCTGGTCCGACCATGATCCTCATTGTAACGCATCTGGGCTGGTGTCACAGGGTTCCTGAGGGGCGTCAGCAACCACTGCATGTTGGGGTATCCGGAGTCACCTACATACAGACAATTGCACATTAGCTGACTTGGAAAAGAGGGTGGAACACAACATTGCAGAACACACACAATGGTACATAGTCAGTACACACCAACAAGCCAGGCACGCTGGTTCCGCATCTGTGACATCATCCTCGGGATGCGACTGCTCCTCATCACGAAGGCATCGTGTGCAGAACCTGGGAAACGGGCACAGACGTGTGAGATGCTCATATCTGCAAGACATACCACCAGTGCATTGACCGAGTGGTAGTGTTTGCGGTTCCTGTATGCCTGCTCTTGGGCCTGTGGTGGTACCAAAGCCACATGTGTCCCATCAATGGAGCCAATGACATGCGGCATCCTCCCCAGGGCATAGAAGTCACTCTTCACGTCAGTGAGTTGTTGAAGTCTAGGGAAATAGATGTACTGGTTCAGGTATCTCAACATAGCCTCCAAAACATCGCGGAGCACACGGCTGAACATGGTCTGTGGCATCCCACCAGCAGACGCCACAGTGTGTTGAAAGGTACCAGTGGCAAAGAAGTGTAGGGCTGCCATCACCTTCACCTTGGGGGTCAGCGCTGTGGGGTATGTCCGGCCAGGTTGCAAATGTGGGGCCAACCGCACCGCCAATTCCTCAATCAGTGGCCTGGTGAAGGGGTACCGTCGGATGCAGTCCCGTTCAACCACTGTTGCAAGGTCAGGGAATGGCCGATGGACAGCTGGTGCCCTGCAGTGCATAGGTGAAGAAAGAAAGATTGTCAGTCACCCCACATATGTGGCATAGACCAGACTCAATATCACATGATACACCATTACGAGACACAAGTACATGATGCGTGTGCCGTTCCGTAAGGACATGTATGGCACCTACATGGCTAACATCTAACATCACAGTTCAACATGTTCCCTCAACAAGTCCCAGGTTGTGCTATGGGATATCATTAGGCTGTGTCACAGTACCCATGTACTGCTGCCACGTTCCAAACACACACCACAGTGACATGTGAGGACAGATGTGCCCCAGGCATCACAGCTCATCGACAGGTAGATTCCCAGGGACCCTGTATTGCCACATGGACACTGGCATGACATGGTGCATCATGAATACACCACAGCAAAACAACCATGACCCCCACAGGTAGTGGTCCCTGTTGCCTCGGCAGGACAGACATGGACGTCTGTGGCACACACACGCACAACATCAAAGTTCATGCACAAACAACGTGGATGTGAAGACTGTCACACATTGTGCACATGGAATCAGAGACATTGTAAACACAACATGCACACAGACTGTGGAGGACCATCACTATTGTGCCAATGGGTCACCCTGGGACGTACATACCGTCCCACATGGGACTCAGGGGGTATGTGACATGACATACACATACACCACCGTGAAATGTGACCATGCCACATGCTCAGGAAGGAACACTTGCACATCACAGTGGTCATGTGCACGACACACCAAGGATCCTGTCCCCATGAACACGTGCACAGCCTGGGAGTGGCTGCCCCGAAGTGACATCCACAGAACAACATGTTCACCCCATACACGGAATAGGTAATGCAGCCTTACATGCCTTAGGATACAGTGTGGACAGGCTGTGGTGTTGTAGGTGTGCCCCTCACTCCCTGGGAAGTATATGTGGCTGGCATATGTTCACCTGTGACAGGCATGGTGACATATGCCAGTGACTTGTCCAGGGACGCGTTGTACAGCAATGGTCCGATCGGTGTTCCCGGCCGGCCCATTGCATTCAATGTGAGCGGGTACGCGTTGTATGCCTGGTACGCGTTGAACAGCAATGGACCGATCGGTGTTCCCGGCCGGCCCATTGCATTCAATGTGAGCGGGTACGCGTTGAACAGCAATGGACCGATCGGTGTTCCCGGCCGGCCCATTGCATTCAATGTGAGCGGGTACGCGTTGTATGCCTGGTACGCGTTGAACAGCAATGGACCGATCGGTGTTCCCGGCCGGCCCATTGCATTCAATGTGAGCGGGTACGCGTTGTATGCCTAGTACGCGTTGAACAGCAATGGACCGATCGGTGTTCCCGGCCGGCCCATTGCATTCAATGTGGCTGGTACGCGTTGAACAGCAATGGACCGATCGGTGTTCCCGGCCGGCCCATTGCATTCAATGTGAGCGGTGCACGCGTTGTCTGCCTGGTACGCGTTGAACAGCAATGGACCGATCGGTGTTCCCGGCCGGCCCATTGCATTCAATGTGAGCGGTACGCGTTGTATGCCTGGTACGCGTTGAACAGCAATGGACCGATCGGTGTTCCCGGCCGGCCCATTGCATTCAATGTGAGCGGGTGCAGCGTTGAACAGCAATGGACCGATCGGTGTTCCCGGCCGGCCCATTGCATTCAATGTGGCGGGTACGCGTTATATGCCTGGTACGCGTTGAACAGCAATGGACCGATCGGTGTTCCCGGCCGGCCCATTGCATTCAATGTGAGCGGGTACGCGTTGAACAGCAATGGACCGATCGGTGTTCCCGGCCGGCCCATTGCATTCAATGTGAGCGGGTACGCGTTGAACAGCAATGGACCGATCGTGTTCCCGGCCGGCCCATTGCATTCAATGTGAGCGGGTACGCGTTGTATGCCTGGTACGCGTTGAACAGCAATGGACCGATCGGTGTTCCCGGCCGGCCCATTGCATTCAATGTGAGCGGGTACGCGTTGAACAGCAATGGACCGATCGGTGTTTCCGGCCGGCCAATAGCATTCAATGTGAGCGGGTACGCGTTGAACAGCAATGGACCGATCGGTGTTCCCGGCCGGCCCATTGCATTCAATCTGAGCGGGTACGCGTTGTATGCGCTGTACGCGTTGTACAGCAATGGACCGATCGGTGCGCACACATTGGCTATGGCCTGGCCTGGCAACGGACGCGTTTTCAAATCTTTAACGAGTCTGATGCTGTGAATTCAGTTGGTCACCCACAACAATGTTGCAAATTCATGGGTGTCATGAAGTTGAACTTTTGAAGGATGCTGTG
The DNA here is from genome assembly GCA_963921515.1 of Calotriton arnoldi. NCBI lineage: Eukaryota > Metazoa > Chordata > Amphibia > Caudata > Salamandridae > Calotriton > Calotriton arnoldi. The sequence continues at coordinate 24,977 of CAWUFW010020696.1, read as the reverse complement.
GGGGTGTATTAGTGCTGCTATTCCATGGATTGGTCAGATTCAGAAGATGCAAACGACTTGGACCTATCACTTTGGACACATGGGTCAGTATCTGCCTCTGCAGCACACATATAATGCTGGCTGTTCCCCTGAGAGCTCACTTGCCTGCACTACATGCCCCAGGACGACATCTGCCACCACCACTGCTGCTGTACCTGCACCCTCTGGATCCTGCAATGGCACGTACTGTGGAGAGAGCCCCAGCCTTCAGCACTGAGGAGAACCAGGCCATGCTGGACGGCCTCCTTCCACAGTACAGCAAGCTGTATGGGAAAGCAGGGGAGCAGGTGAGTGTGCTGTCCACTGCCTTACTAAATGTGCATGTTGTCTGACTAGCAAGACTTACAGTCTGCACGCCACTGGCTAGCAGGCTCACTGAGTAGTTGTCACCCCCCATAGTGTGTAGTAACATGCACTGAACAGGTATAGTGCAGTGACAGTGCATTTAAACAAGGTTTTACTACCCAGGCAATGATACCATGTAGTAACTGCTGGCAAACGGTCCATAGCCATCGTTGCACTGCCTGTGTACATCATGTGCCCCTGTGATTGAGACATGTATATCCAACTGTGTAATGCACGATTATGTTGAATGTGTAGTAATGGCATTTTTCACTTTGTCATCCTCACAGGTTGATGCCCACCAGAAGCAGCAGATATGGCTGACCATCGTCCGGGCAGTGAGATCCGTGGGGGTCTACAAGCGCCGGATCCGCAACTGCCAGAAGAGGTGGCAGGACCTTCGGGGCTGGACCCGGAGGATCGCACGGGTCCAGCTGAAGCTGTCGCCTCCTCGCAGGAGGGGCGGACACCGGACCCTGACCCCCACATGCTCAGGATCCTGGCGGTGGTCTTCCCTGATCTGGATGGGCAGCTGAAGGCCAGAGAGCAGCAAGGAGGGGTGAGTCCATGACTGCATTGTGAACTTTGTCTGCCATGCTATGTGCCCTCCTCTGGCCTGGTTAAACTTCCACAGTACATCAGTCATGTGGTCCAGGACCCATGTCCCTCAATTGTGCACTGCCCACTCCTCATCTGATACCCAGGTGTGGCCCTTACAGTCAGGGAATTGTGTCACTTGGGTACTGTGTCCTTGCATTTTGCTCAGCTCAAGGTGGGGGACAGCATTTGTTCCCCTAACTCTGTGGTGGGCATCATGGGTGGGTCCATTGCTTACACAATGCCTGTGTTCTGCCATGTAATCTGCGTGTTACTTTGATATGTGGTCCAATTGCTGAGCTGATCCACCATATGTGCCTGGGGTATCTGGCACACACCCATGCTGCGGGTGGGTACAATGTTTGGGCCCCAGGAGTGTGTATATTACGTGTGTCACACATACTTAGCCACCTGCCTCCTGTCCAGGGCTCATCCCTCATTCACGTGGGGCAGGACAGTCATGCCTACTCCAGGCCATACAATACACTCTGTACTCCCACTCACGTGTATCAGCTGACACGTTGTGCTCAGTGATATGTCCCCTCAGGTGTCTGCCTCTGTGTCAGTGTGCTGTGACTTCGTTGTCAGGGCTGTGTCTCGTTTGGGGCTCAGCATGCCACCGGAGATGTGACATAGGAGACGATACTTGTGTGACACATAGGTGTTTGATCACCTGACCGTGCAGACTGGGTTATGCAAATGTGATGTTCAGGCAGCTGTTTCCCATTCACAGCAGATTGTGAGGTGCTCAGGTTCAGAGGGTTCTGTTACAGGTCTCCCATATGTCCAATTGGTATGAAGTGGACAGATAAGGGTTCAGATGATGTGGTGTGTGGGGGATGTACATGTGCACTTGTTCAGCTCCAGGACTTGCATTCCCCATGACCTACTATAGTGACAGTGCAGACTGTTGTTGTCTGGCTGCCCTGCCCATGTGACTGGAGACAGTGATGTATGACTTAGCAGGCATGCCTGTGCCATGGCATGAAACTTCCTATGAGTGATCCTGCAGGGGAGTGACATGTGCTACATGCACACCATTGTGGCAATGACTATCAGGACATGGGTGCATCATGGTGTCTGTCGCTGGTATGCATCACATGCATTTCAAAATTGACTCTGGGCATCCCTTTATCCGGACACCTGTACTGACTCAGTGGCAAGAGTTGTGATGTGTGCATGTTCACATGCTTCACCGTCTTCTCTGCACTGTCCAACTACTGTGTAGGTGGTCCATGTGTCCACACTGGGGTATTGCCATCCGACAGACACCAGACAGATGGGTGCAAGGCCAGGAGAGATGTGAGTGCCATGGTTGACCATCAGACTGACAATTGGCTTCCCCTACTCTGTTTGGGCACTTTTAGCAATGTTCAACTAAGGATGCCAGGGCTTGTTCTGTAATGTGCTGTACTTACTGTGGTGTGTGCGTTTGGTGCAGTAGTCTGATGTCTGTCTGTTTCCCTATTGTTTGCAGATACATCCACGGCCACAGGAGGGGACAGCTCCATGGACCAGGAGGAGCCGCAGAGCCAGACTGGGTCAGCAGCCGAGGAGTGGTCGGAGGGACCCAGGGCACGGAGGGCGAGGGGAGCCACACCGAGGAGTCCTCAGCACCATCCACCTCAGCTGAGGACCACAGCAGCTCGGAGGATGACTCCCTTGTGGAGGCAGGTGTCAGCAGCCACCACACCACAGCTAGTGTTGCTGTCCCCGCCACCACCACCACCACCACCGCCCTCCCATCGGCTCCCATTCCCCAGGTCCATGGAGGCTCCCATGTTCGGGAGCATGTCTCCTTCGTGCCAGGCACCGCACCCCCTGCCCCTGTGTCCCCTGCTGCCCTGAGTGAGGAGTCTGTGTACCTCCTTTGCCAGCTCCATGTAGGGCAGACAGCGATGCTGAGTGTCCTCCATGCACACACCACTCTGTTGACTCAGCTGGTGTCGTTCATGGAGGGCATCTCATCGGGCATGTCTGCCCTACAGAGGGGCAATAGGTCCATGGACTCCTCCCTGACGGCAGCAGTGTCCCTCCTCCAACAGTCCCTCACCCCTCCTACCTCTGCCCCATCCACACTCCCCAGCACCTTACCTGTCCCAAGCACACACACACCGGCACAAGCACACACCAGCACAGACACAGGCAGCACACAGACACACATGCCAAAATCCACACGCACGCACAGTCAGGGGACTGAAACCACACTCACAGGGGATGGGGCCAAGGCACACACACGCATCCACAAGCACTGCGCAGTCCTCACTTACCTCTCCCTCCAAGGCCCCTTCCCTTGCCTCACCTGCAACCCCAAAGACACAGCGGGTCTTCCTCAGTGACCTCGGCCTCTTCCCCTCCGATCCAGCTGATCCAGCATTCAGGGGGAAGAGGAAGCCCACCCACACGGAGGGGAGTACCCCTCGCCCCCGGACACCCGCCCCCAGGCACAGACCGACTGACGCCCCCACCTGCAAGTCCCCCAGGACCCAAAAGAGCAAGACCCCACCGCCGCCCTGCAGCTCAAGCACCAAGTCTCCTTCCTCCATCCCTCAGGCCCCCACTCCACAGGTGCCCCCACCACACCCTGCCCCAGGTTCCCCCACCCACAGATACACCATCCCCAAAAAGATCCGGCCTTCTCCCCCTGCCACTTGCTCTTCCGGCACCACACCCCCGCTGCGCATGTCTGTGCCACTGGTGTGGAGACGGTGTCCTCCCCTCTGTCCTGCCCACCTTACCTGAACCCCATTCTCCTCCCCTGGAGGTAGGCACTGCAGTGGAGTCCACTACCACCCCGTCTGACTTGGGCACTGCAGTGGGGAACCTGTCCACTCCATCTGCACGGCCCACTGCAGTCGTGCCGGCACCCACACCATCTGAGTCATGCCCCCAGTTGTGCCGGCACACACCATGTCAGACACCTCCACTGCAGTTGTCAGTGGCTCTCCGGCACCCACCACCCCTTCACTTCCTCCTTCTGGTGAGCCCTGATCCTGTCCATGCGGTGCCTGGCCTGCCCCCCCGTATGCCCCTCCGAGGGGATTGTCCCTGGTGTGTAGCAGTGCAGGCATGCGTAGGGTGACATCTGCCACTGTCACCCTGTTTTGACTTTCTGAATGTAGTGGCCATTGGACTTTGTTTCTATTTTTCTGGACTTTAACTTTAGAACCCACATATGCTGAATAAAGCTACTTTCTGTTATCTAGTGGTTTTGCTTCTGATGTACATGATGTTGATGATGCTAACCGTGCCCTTGCTGCAGTGATGGTGATTTTTGGTCTCATGAAAATGAAGTGTTACTGTGCAGGAACCCATGTGGTCCACGGGTAATGTGTCCTATCCTGTAGTGTATCCATGTCATCCTTAGCAGCATATGAGGGTGTCATGTTTTTAATATTTGGCAATGGGATTTCCTACTTACATTTGCAAAATCACATCTGTGGCTTACACCCCTGCACATCTGTTGTGCTTGCCATTGTTCAATTAGTCTCCTTCCCTGACCGTGTGTCCATCTCCACTGGACATGCAAGTTTGGGCATCAATGGGGAAGGACTCATCTGTGTTGTCAGTGCAACTTGCTATACATGTGTGTTGGATCTGTGCTGATGATTTCGTTGACACTCCCATGACCAGGCTGATTTGACGGGAGACTTCATTTTGTGCTAATTGTTGACTGTGTGACCAAGTGTTCTGCTGACATGATGGTGCCCTACTGAGGCGACATATGGCACAGCTTTCCTCACACAGGAGTGGAGTCCACTCATGGCAGTGAGTAATCCTGTGACATTGCCTGAGCCCAAGGTGTGTGTTGTGTGAGCATGTCTGTGTGTGTTCACTTCCATTTTGCTGTGCATGCTGGGATCCCTAGTGATGTTCCTGTTTGTGATGCTTGCTGAGTTGACCTATGTTCCCCCAAAGTCTTCTCCTTGGGTTCTCTGTGATGTGGGTGCATGGCACATTACTGGTCATCAGGGTGTCACCCATAGGTGTGTTTGCTGTCAGGGCTGAGTTTGTGGGCTAACGCAGATGGGACACAGTCAGGATTCACCTTGGCACTTGTTGTTTACACCTGTCATGTAATTTCCAGTTTGTGTTAGCTTTCAGTGATTGTGACACGTTGTGTGTGTGACTGCTGGCACTCCTCAGGGTCAGGGCTGCAATGTTGGTATTTGTCTATGTGTGTTCTTTTGGGTGACCTTGGCTTCTTCATTGGTGTGGGACTGTGGCTGGGATCCCATTGGTTGGTGTGGTATTGCCGTCATGTCCATGTACAGCGTAGTGTGCAGTGTGTCAGACATTCAGGAGTCTTGTTGAGTGGCCATGTGTGATGTGTTTCTGCACCTTAGTTACCACCCCCCCATGGGATTGTCATGGGTGCATGTGCAATGTCATCAGTGCATGTGATCTTCACTGCTGCACATTGTTGGAGGTCGAGGTGTGTGGTGTTGAGTGTGTGCAGATGTGAGTTGTTGCCCGGCTAGACCCCTGCCTCCATGTTGGACTTGGCTTACTGGCCGTGCTGATTGATTTGTGCTTGGGTAGGTGTGATGGTAGTTTGTTGCTCAGGACACATGACTGTGGTTCACAGTGTGAACGACATCTAGCTTTGTCATCACAGTGGGATTGTCATGCAGCCCAGGGTCAACACATTGTGGGGACCCTGGGGGTAGTGCTGTGGTGTGTCTGTGTCTTGCTGTGTCAGTTGCTGTTCCTACATGCTTGTGTGACATATGTGATTTGTGCTCCCTCTCATCTAACAATGCCTGATTGCCCACATAGGGGATTTGGATCCATGAGTTACTTTTGTGTGGCACTGCATGCGCATCTGTGTAATTGGTATTCAGGCCTCATCATGTGTTGTGTGGTTGCCTGGGGACACTGGCACCCCCCTCACCTGTTGTGTTTGATGTGCAGTGTGGGGCTGCCTGTTTGTGTTTGTGCATCTGCACCACTGCATTGGCATATCTTTAGTGTGCCATTGGCTGTATGTTGTTTGGTGGGTTTGACCTGCTGACCCTGGGACTCCTAGGTCATCAGTCAGCACTATGATCATTGTTTGTGTGTCCCATTGCTGCCATGGTATGGTATTTGTTCAGCTCACATCTACAGTCTCCACAGGATATCTCCATTTGTGTGCCCATTGGTGCAAATATGTGGGTCTGCATTATGATGGTCAATTCTGTCATTGTGTCATTGATGAATGTTGACAGTGTCAGCCCCCATGGGTGATGTTTGTCTGCACATGGCCAAAGGTATGTCTTATTTGCACTGCACTGTTTGCCTCCCCCAATCTATGTTGCTATGGGACACAAGCACTACTTTGCCACTGATGTGTTTGTTGTTCTGTGACCAGGAATCATCCATGCATTTTGGCAGTTGCAGTTTTTCAATGTCAACACTTACCTTTTGGTCACTGTGATGATGGGGGTTGGACCCCATTGTCACAATGTTCAAAATGTGCTTCAGCTATGGACCCCACACTTACCTTTTGGTCACTCTGATGATGGGGGCTTAGACCCCATTGTCACAATGTTCAAAATGTGCTTCAGCTATGGACCCCATGGGTAGAGGTGGTAGTAGTCACAGGCATCTGGCACCCCCTGAGTAGGGGTGGTAGTGGTGGTGGGCATCCAGCCCCCCATGGGTAGAGGTGGTAGTAGTGACAGGCATCTGGCACCCCCTGGGCAGGGGTAGTAGTAGTGGTAGGCATCCAGCCCCCCATGGGTAGGGGTGGTAGTAGTGGTAGGCATCTGGCACCCCCTGGGTAGGGGTGGTAGTAGTGGTAGGCATCAAGCACCCCCTGGGCAGGGGTGGTAGTAGTGGTAGGCATCCAGCCCCCCATGGGTAGAGGTGGTAGTAGTGACAGGCATCTGGCACCCCTTGGGTAGGGGTGGTTGTAGTGACAGGCATCTGGCAACCCCTGAGTAGGGGTGGTTGTGGTGGTGGGCATCCAGCCCCCCATGGGTAGAGGTGGTAGTAGTGACAGACATCTGGCACCCCCTGGACAGGGGTGGTAGTAGTGGTAGGCATCCAGCCCCCCATGGGCAGGGGTAGTAGTAGTGGTAGGCATCTAGCACCCCCTGGGTAGGGGTGGTAGTAGTGGTGGGCATCCAGCCCCCATGGGTAGGGGTGGTAGTAGTGACAGGCATCTGGCACCCCTGAGTAGGGGTGGTAGTGGTGGTGGGCATCAAGCCCCCATGGGTAGAGGTGGTAGTAGTGACAGGCATCTGGCACCCCTGAGTAGGGGTGGTAGTGGTGGTGGGCATCCAGCCCCCCATGGGTAGAGGTGGTAGTAGTGACAGGCATCTGGCACCCCCTGGGCAGGGGTGGTAGTAGTGGTAGGCATCCAGCCCCCCATGGGAAGGGGTGGTAGTAGTGGTAGGCATCTGGCACCCCCTGGGTAGGGGTGGTAGTAGTGGTAGGCATCTAGCACCCCTGGGCAGGGGTGGTAGTAGTGGTAGGCATCCAGCCCCCATGGGTAGAGGTGGTAGTAGTGACAGGCATCTGGCACCCCTTGGGTAGGGGTGGTTGTAGTGACAGGCATCTGGCACCCGCTGAGTAGGGGTGGTTGTGGTGGTGGGCATCCAGCCCCCCATGGGTAGAGGTGGTAGTAGTGACAGGCATCTGGCACCCCCTGGGCGGGGTGGTAGTAGTGGTAGGCATCCAGCCCCCCATGGGCAGGGGTGGTAGTAGTGGTAGGCATCTAGCACCCCCTGGGTATGGGTGGTAGTAGTGGTGGGCATCCAGCCCCCCATGGGTAGGGGTGGTAGTGGTGACAGGCATCTGGCACCCCCTGAGTAGGGGTGGTAGTGGTGGTGGGCATCAAGCCCCCCATGGGTAGAGGTGGTAGTAGTGACAGGCATCTGGCACCCCTGAGTAGGGGTGGTAGTGGTGGTGGGCATCCAGCCCCCATGGGTAGAGGTGGTAGTAGTCACAGGCATCTGGCACCCCTGAGTAGGGGTGGTAGTGGTGGTGGGCATACAGGCCCCTATGTGTATGTGTGGCATTGGTGATGGCCATCCCGCCCCTATGGTGCTGCTGTTGCTGGTGTAAGTATTTCTGCATCCCTATGTGTGTGTGTGATATGTCGGGTACGTGTGGTTTGTTTGTGTGGTGGGTGTCTGACTTACCTTCTGCGTCGTACGCGTCCATGCCAGTTCCGGTAATAGATGTAGAATATTGGTAGGATCGGCACGATGGGATTCATGGTTGGTTCGTCTTTCTCTTTGCTTCGCCTCGTCCTCGTCGCTGGCGTGTTCGTCTCGTAGCCGTGGATCGTCTTGTGGCGCGAATCGGAGCTTATGTGCGCCTCGCCCGAATGCTTTGACGTGCCATGCGTAGCGACGGGTTCGGCGCGTACGGAAAGCGCATCGTACTTGTCCGGCCGGACGGGGCTGCATTTTAGCTTCCGTGCGACTCGATTCAGCGTTTCCGGATCCGCCTCGGTCGGAGTACAGGACCTGTATTGGGTGAGTACGACTGGGTCGGGATTTGGGCAGTTGTGCGCATCGTACTTGCTCGTTCGGACATATGTGCGGATCGGTCGGGAAACAGGCATTCGCCTGGCTTTTTCCCGACCGAATGGTATTAGGTGCGCCTCCGACCGGGATCGAATCGACCCCTTAGTGTCCAGCACCTACTATAATTTATTATATATTGTAGTGGGAATAGTAATTTGTTCATGTTACTGTCCAGCACCTACCCCAATTTAATATAGATTGGAGTGGGAATAGTAAATTATTTATGTTTACTGTCCAGCACCTACCCCAATTTAATATAGACTGTAGTGGAATAGTAAATTATTTTTGTTTAGTGTCCAGCATCTACCCCAATTTTATATAGACTGGAGTTGGAATAGTAAATTATTTATGTTTAGTGTCCAGCACCTACCTTAATTTAATATAGAGTGTATTGGGAATAGTAAATTATTTATGTTTACTGTCCAGCACCTACCCCAATTTAATATAGACTGGAGTGGGAATAGCAAATTATTTTTGTTTAGTGTCCAGCATCTACCCCAATTTTATATAGACTGGAGTTGGAATAGTAAATTATTTATGTTTAGTGTACAGCACCTACCCTAATTTATTAGATACTGGAGTGGGAATAGTAATTTGTTCATGTTACTGTCCAGCACCTACTTCAATTTAATATAGACTGGAGTGGGAATAGTAAATTATTTATGTTTACTGTCCAACACCTACCCCAATTTAGGGGCCGATTCCGATCTCGGTCGGAGGCGCACCCAATACCATTCGGTCGGGAAAAAAGCCATGCGAATGCCTGTTTCCCGACCGATCCGTACAGCATACCGAACGAGTAAGTACGATGCGCACAACAGCACAGAATCCGGCCGAGTCGTACTCACCCAATCCAGGTCCTGTCCTCCGATTGAGGCGAATCCGGAAACGCAGAATCGAGTCGCACGGAAGGGAAAATGCAGCCCCGTCCGGCCGAACAAGTACGATGCGCTTTCCGTACGCGCCGAACCCGTCGCTACGCATGGCACGTCAAAGCATCCGGGAGAGGAGCACATAAGCTCCGATTCGCGCCACAACACGATCCACGGCTACGAGACGAACACGCCAGCGACGAGGACGACGCGAAGCGACGAGAAAGACGAACGACACGAACCAACCATGAATCCCTTCGTCCCGATCATACCAATATTCTACATTTACTACCGGAACAGGCACGGACGCGTACGGCGCAGAAGGTAAGTCAGACACCAACCACAAAACACATACAACACGTACACGACACATCACACACACACAGAGGGATGCAGAATTTACTTACACCAGCAACAGCAGCACCATAGGGGCGGGATGCCCATCACCAATGCCACATATGCACACAGGGGCCTGAATGCGCACCACCACCCCTACCCAGGGGGGCCGGATGCCAACCACCACTACCACCCTTAGCCAGGGGGTGCCAGATGCCCACCACCACTACCACCCTTACCCAGGGGGCTGGATGCCTACCACTACTACCACCCTTAGCCAGGGGGCTGGATGCCTACCACTACTACCACCCGTAGCCAGGGGGTGCCAGATGCCTACCACTACTACCACCCTTACCCAGGGGGCTGGATGCCTACCACTACTATCACCCTTAGCCAGGGGGTGCCAGATGCCCACCACCACTACCACCCTTACCCAGGGGGCTGGATGCCTACCACTACTACCACCCTTAGCCAGGGGGCTGGATGCCTACCACTACTACCACCCGTAGCCAGGGGGTGCCAGATGCCTACCACTACTACCACCCTTACCCAGGGGGCTGGATGCCTACCACTACTACCACCCTTAGCCATGGGGTGCCAGATGCCCACCACCACTACCACCCTTACCCAGGGGGGGCTGGATGCCTACCACTACTACCACCCTTAGCCATGGGGGTGCCAGTTGCCTACCACTACTACCACCCTAAGCCAGGGGGCTGGATGCCTACCACTACTACCACCCTAAGCCAGGGGGCTGGATGCCTACCACTACTACCACCCTTAGCCAGGGGGGTGCCAGATGCCTACCACCACTACCACCCTTACCCAGGGGGGCCTGGATGCCTACCACTACTACCACCCTTACCCAGGGGGTGCCACATGCCTACCACTACTACCACCCTTACCCAGGGGGGGCTGGATGCCTACCACTACTACCACCCTAAGCCATGGGGGTGCCAGATGCCTACCACTACTACCACCCTAAGCCAGGGGGCTGGATGCCTACCACTACTACCACCCTAAGCCAGGGGGCTGGATGCCTACCACTACTACCACCCTTAGCCAGGGGGTGCCAGATGCCCACCACCACTACCACCCTTACCCAGGGGGCTGGATGCCTACCACTACTACCACCCTTAGCCATGGGGGTGCCAGATGCCTACCACTACTACCACCCTAAGCCAGGGGGCTGGATGCCTACCACTACTACCACCCTAAGCCAGGGGGCTGGATGCCTACCACTACTACCACCCTTAGCCAGGGGGTGCCAGATGCCTACCACCACTACCACCCTTACCCAGGGGGCTGGATGCCTACCACTACTACCACCCTTACCCAGGGGTGCCAGATGCCTACCACTACTACCACCCTTACCCAGGGGGCTGGATGCCTACCACTACTACCACCCTTAGCCATGGGGGTGCCAGATGCCTACCACTACTACCACCCTAAGCCAGGGGGCTGGATGCCTACCACTACTACCACCCTAAGCCAGGGGGCTGGATGCCTACCACTACTACCACCCATAGCCAGGGGGTGCCAGATGCCCACCACCACTACCACCCTTACCCAGGGGGCTGGATGCCTACCACTACTACCACCCTTAGCCATGGGGGTGCCAGATGCCTACCACTACTACCACCCTTAGCCAAGGGGGCTGGATGCCTACCACTACTACCACCCTTAGCCAGGGGGTGCCAGATGCCTACCACTACTACCACCCTTACCCAGGGGGCTGGATGCCTGTCACTACTACCACCTCTACCCATGGGGGGCTGGATGCCTACCACCAACACCACCCCCACTCATAGGATGGACAATGCATGACACAACCAGCACACCACAACCTAAGACATCCCCCCAACACCATGACAAGCGTGTGTAGACTGTGTCAAATGCCTACAACACTGAACATGACTTTGAACATACAATGTGACCCCCTATCACATGTGCCACACATATATGTGTGTGGTCCCCACAGTGCAAGCAGGCCATGACCATTGTGGCAATGGGGTCCAAACCCCCATCATCACAGTGACCAAAATGTAAGTGTGGGGTCCATAGCTGAAGCACATTTTGAACAGTGTGGCAAAGGGGTCCAAACCCCCATCATCACAGTGACCAAAATGTAAGGGTGGGGTCCATAGCTGAAGCACATTTTGAACATTGTGGCAATGGGGTCCAAACCCCCATCATCACAGTGACCAAAATGTAAGTGTGGGGTCCATAGCTGAAGCACATTTTGAACATTGTGGCAATGGGGTCCAAACCCCCATCATCACAGTGACCAAAATGTAAGTGTGGGGTCCATAGCTGAAGCACATTTTGAACATTGTGGCAATGGGGTCCAAACCCCCATCATCACAGTGACCAAAATGTAAGTGTTGACAAAGAAAAAGCTGCAACTGCCAAACTGCATGGATGATTCCTGGTCACAGAACATAAAACACATCAGTGGCAAAGTAGTGCATGTGTCCCATTGCAACATAAATTGGGGGAGGCAAATACTGCAGTGCAAATAAGACATACCTTTGGCCATGTGCAGACAAACAACACCCATGGGGGCTGACACTGTCAACATTCATCAATGACACAATGACAGAAGTGACCATCAGAATGCAGACCCACATATTTGCACCAATGGGCACACAAATGCAGATACCCTGTGGAGACTGTAGATGTGAGGTGAACAGATACCATACCATGGCAGCAATGGGACACACAAACCATGATCATTGTGCTGACCGATGACCTAGGAGTCCCAGGGACAGCAGGGGAAAGCCACCAAACTACATACTGCCAATGGCACACCCAAGATATGCCAATGCAGAGGTGCAGATGCACAAACACAAACAGGCAGACCCACACTGCACATCATACACAAGAGGTGAGGGGGGGGGGGTGCCAGTGTCCCCAGGCAACCACACAACACATGAGGAGACCTGAATACCAATCATACAGATGTGCATACAGTGCCACACAAAGGTAACTCATGGATCCAAATCCCCTATGTGGGCAAGCAGGCATTGTCAGATGAGAGGGAGCACAAATCACACATGTCACACAGGCACGTAGGAACAGCAACTGACACAGCAAGACACAGACACACCACAGCACTACCCCCAGGGCCCCCACAATGTGGTGACCCTGGGCTGCATTACAATCCCACTGTGATGACAAAGCTAAATGTCGTTCACACTGTGAACCACAGTCATGTGTCCTGAGCAACAAACTACCATCTCACCTACACAAGCACAAATCAATCAGCACGGCCAGTAAGCCAAGGCCAACATGGAGGCAGGGGCCTAGCCGGGCAACAACTCTCATCTGCACACACTCAACACCACACCCCTCGACCTCCAACAATGTGCAGCAGTGAAGCACACATGCACTGGTGACATTGCATATGCACCCATGACAATTCCAGGGTGGTGGGTGGGAACCAAGGTGCAGAAACACATCACACATGGCCACTCAACAAGACTCCTGAATGTCTGACACACTGCACACTATGCTGTACATGGACATGACGGCAATACCACACCAACCAATGGGATCCCAGCCACAGTCACACACCAATGAAGAAGCCAAGGTCACCCACAAAGAACACACATACACAACAACCAACATTGCAGCCCGGACCCTGAGGAGTGCCAGCAGTCACACACACAACGTGTCACAATCACTGAAAGATAACACAAACTGGAAATCACATGACAGGGGCAAACAACAAGTGCCAAGGGGAAAACTGACTGTGACCCATCTGCGTCTGCACACAAACTCAGCCCTGACAGCAAACACACCTATGGGTGACACCCTGATGACCAGTAATGTGCCATGCACCCACATCACAGAGAACCCAGGGAGATGACTTTGGGGGAACATAGGTCAACTCAGCAAGCATCACAAACAGGTACAACACTAGGGATCACAGCATGCACAGCTAAACGGAAGTGAACACACAGACATGCTCATACAACACACACCTTGGGTGCAGGCAATGTCACAGGAGTACACACTTCCATGAGGGGACTCCACTCCTGTGTGAGGAAAGCTGTGCCATATGTTGCCTCAGTAGGGCCCCATCATGTCAGCTGAGCACTTGGTCACACAATCAACAATTAGCACCAAATGAAGGCTCCCATCACATCAGCCTGGTCATGGAAGTGCCAACGAAATCATCAGCACAGATCCAACACACTTGTATAGCAATGTTGCACTGACAACACAGATGAGTCCTTCCCCATTGATGCCTAAACCTGCATGTCCAGTGGAGATGGCCACACGGTAAGGGAAGTAGACGAATTGAACAATGGCAGGCACAACAGATGTGCAGGGGTGGAAGCCACAGATGTGAAATTGCTAATGTAAGTAGGAAATCCCATTGCCAAATACTGAACACATGACACCCTCAGATGCTGATATGGATACACCACAGGATAGGACACATTCCCCCTGGACTACATGGGTTCCTGCACAGTAACACTTCATTATCATTAGACCAAATATCACCATCACTGCAGCAAGGGCATGGTTAGCATCATCAACAACATGTACATCAGAAGCATAAGCACTAGAGAACAGAAAGTTGCTTTATTCAGCATATGTGTGTATTGAAAACTGAAAGTCCAGAAAAAACACAAAGGCCAATGGCCAGTCCATTGTCAAAGTCCAAACAGGGTGACAGTGGCAGATGTCACCCTACGCATGCCTGCACTGCACAAAACCAGGGACAATCCACTAGGAGGGGCAACCGGGGGGCAGGCCAGGCACCGCAGGGACAGGATCAGGGCTCACCAGGAGGAAGCAGGGAAGGGGTGGTAGGTGCTGGAGAGCCACTGACAACTGCAGTGGAGGTGTCTGACATGGTGTGTGCCGGCACAACTGGGGGGCATGACTCAGATGTTGTGGGTGCCGGCACGACTGCAGTGGACCCTGCAGATGGAGTGGACAGGTCCGCCACTGCAGTGCCCAAGTCAGACAGGGTGGTAGTGGACTCCACTGCAGTGCCTACCACCAGGGGAGGAGAATGGGGAACAGGCAAGGTGGGCTGGACAGAGGGGGAGGACACCCTCACCACATCAGTGGCACAGACAAGCGCAGCGGGGGTGTGGTGCCGGGAGAGCAAGTGGCAGGGGAGAAGGCCGGATCCTCTTGGGGATGGTATATCTGTGGGTGGGGGAACCTGGGGCAGGGTGTGGTGGGGGCACCTGTGGAGTGGGGTCCTGAGGGATGGAGGAAGGAGACCTGGTGCCTGAGCTGCAGGGTGGCGGTGGGGTCTTGCTCTTACGACTCCAGGGGGACTTGCGGGTGGGGGCCTCAGTCTGTCTGCGCCTGGGGAGGGTGTCCGGGGGCGAGGGGCACTCTGCTCCGTGTGGGTGGGCTTCCTCTTCCCCTGAATGCTGTATCAGCTGGATCGGAGGGGAAGAGGCCGAGGTCACTGAGGAAGAGCCGCTGGGTCTTTGGGGTTGCAGGTGAGGCAAGGGAGGGTGCTTTGGAGGGAGAGGCAACTGAGGACTGCGCAGTGCTCGTGGATGCGTGTTTGTGTTCCAGGGCCCCATCCCCTGTGAGTCTGGTTTCAGTCCCCTGACTGTGCGTGCGTGTGCGTTTTGTTTGTGGCGTGTGTGTCTGTGTGCTGGACGTGTGTGTGCTGGTGTGTGCCTGTGCCGGTGTGTGTGTACTTGGGACGGGTAAGGTGCTGGGGAGTGTGGATGGAGCAGAGGCAGGAGGGGTGAGGGACTGTCTGAGGAGGGACACTGCTGCCATCAGGGAGGAGTCCATGGACCTATTGCCCCTCTGTAGGTCAGACATGCCCGATGAGATGCCCTCCATGAACGACACCAGCTGAGTCAACAGAGCGGTGTGCGCATTGAGGACACTCAGCATGGCTGTCTGCCCTACATGGAGCTGGCGAAGGAGGTACACAGACTCCTCACTCAGGGCAGCAGGGGACACAGGGGCAGGGGTGCGGTGCCTGGCCCAAAGGAGACACGCTCCCGAACATGGGAGCCTCCACGGACCTGGGGAATGGGAGCCGATGGGAGGGCGGTGGTGGTGCTGGTGGTGGTGGGGACAGCAACACTAGCTGGGGTGTGGTGGCTGCTGACACCCGCCTCCATAAGGGAGTCATCCTCCGAGTTGCTCTGGTCCTCAGCTGAGGTGGATGGTGCTGAGGACTCCTCGGTGTGGCTCCCCTTGCCCTCCGTGCCACTGGGTCCCTCCAACCACTCCTCGGCTGCTGACCCAGTCTGGCTCTCCGGCTCATCCTGGTCCGTGGAGCTGTCCCCTTCCGTGGCCGTGGATGTATCTGCAAACAATGGGGAAACAGACAGACATCAGTCACCTGCACCAAACGCACACACCACTGTGAGCACAGCACATTACAGAGCAAGCCCTGGCATCATTAGTTGAACATTGCTAAAAGTGCCCTAACTGAACAGGAGAAGCCAATTGTCAGTCTGATGCCAACCATGGCACTCACATCCCACATGGCCTTGCACCCATCTGTCTGGTGTCTGTTGGATAGAAACACCCCAGTGTGGACACATGCACCACCTACACAGTAGTTGGACAGTGTAGAGGACACGGTGTAGCATGTGGACATGCACACATCACAACTCTTGCCACTGAGTCAGTACAGGTTTCCGGATGAAAGGGATGCCCAGAGTCAAATAGGAAATGCATGTGATGCATACCAGCGACAGACACCATGATGCACCCATGTCCTGATAGCCATCGCCACAATGGTGTGCATGTAGCACATGTCACTCCCCTGCAGGATCACCAATAAGTAGACACATGCCATGGCGGAGGCATGACTGCTAAGTCATACATCACTGTCTCAGTGATGTATGACTTGGCAGCCAGACAACAACACTCTGCACTGTGTCACAATAGTAGGTCATGGGGAATGCAAGTCCTGGAGCTGCACAAGTGCACATGTACATCCCCCACACAACACATCATCTTAACCCTCATCTGTCCAGGTCATACCGATTGGACATATGGGAGACCTGTGACACTACCCTCTGAACCTGAGCCCCTCACAATCTGCTGTGAATGGGAAACAGCTGCCTGAACTTCACATTCGCATACCCCAGTCTGCACGGGCAGCTGATCAAACACCTATGTGACACACAAGTATCGTCTCCTATGGTCACATCTCCAGTGGCATGCTGAGCCCCTACCGAGAAACACCCCAGCAGTCCTGGCAACAAATTCACAGCACACTGACACAGAGGCAGACACCTGAGGGGTCAAATCACTGCGCACAATGTGTCAGCTGATACACGGGAGTGGGAGTACAGAGTGCATTGCATGGCCTGGAGTAGGCATGACTGTCCTGCCCCACATGAATGAGGGATGAGCCCTGGACAGTGGATAGCTGGCTATGTATGTGTGACACACGTAATCTGCACACTCCTGGGGCCCAAACATTGTTCCCACCCGCTGCATGGGTGTGTGCCACATACCCCAGGCACATGTGGTGGCTCAGCTCAGCAAGTGGACCGCATATCAAAGCAACACGCAGATTACATGTCCGAACACAGGCGTTGTGTGAACAATGGACCCAACCATGATGCCCACAACAGAGTTAGGGAAACAGATGCTGTCCCCCACCTTTAGTGAAGCAAACTGCAAGGACACAGTCCCAAGTGACACAATTCCCTGAATGTAAGGGCCACACCTGGGTATCAGATGAGGAGTGGGCAGTGCACAATAGAGGGACATGGCTCCTGGACAACATGACTGCTGCACTGTGGCAGTTGAACCAGGCCAGAGGAGGGCACATAGCATGTAATACAGAGTTCACAGTGCAGTCTTTGACTCACCCCCTCCTTGCTGCTGTCTGGCCTTCAGCTGCCCATCCAGGTCTGGAAACACCACCGCCAGGATCTGGAGCATGTGGGGGTCAGGGTCCGTGTTCCGCCCCTCCTGCGAGGAGGCGACAGCTTCAGCTGGACCCGTGCAATCCTCCGGGTCCAGCCCCGAAGGTCCTGCCACCTCTTCTGGCAGTTGCGGATCCGGCGCTTGTAGACCCCCACGGACCGGACAGCCCGGACGATGTCCTTCCAGATCTCCTGCTTCCGATGGGCATTAACCTGTCAGGATGACAAAGTGAAAAGGCCATTACTACACATGCAACATATCCGTGCACGACACAGTTGTATATACATGTCTCAATCACAGGGGCACATGATGTACACAGGCAGTGCAACGCTGCCCATGGACAGTTTGCCAGAAGTCACTACATGGTATCATTGCATGGGAAGTAAAACCTTGTTCAAATGCACTGTCACTGCACCATACCTGTCCAGTGCATGTCACTACACACTATGGGGGGTGACAACTACTCAGTGAGCCTGCTAGCCAGTGGCGTGCAGACTTTCAGCCTTGCTAGTCAGACAAAATGCACATTCAGAAAGGCAGTGCACAGAACACTCACCTGCTCCCCTGGTGTCCCATACAGCTTGCTGTACTGTGGAAGTAGGCTGTCCAGCAGGGCCTGGTTCTCCTCAAGGCTGAAGGCTGGGGCTCTCTCCACAGTACGTGCCATTGCAGGGTCCAGAGGGGGCAGAGACAGCAGCAGTGCAGTGGCAGATGTCGTCCTGGAGCATGTAGTGCAGGCAAGTGAGCTCTCAGGGGAACAGCCAGCAATATATATGTGCTGGAGAGGCAGATACTGTCCCATGTGTCCAAAGTGATAGGTCCAAGTCGTTTGCATCTTCTGAATCTGGCCAATCCAAGGAATAGCAGCACCAATACACGCCCACAGCATCCTTCAAATCTTCAACTTCATGACATACATGATTTTGCAACATTGTTGTGGGTGACCAACTGAATTTCCAGCAACCGACTCGTTCGAATTTCGAAAACGCGTCCGTTGCCAGGCTAGGCCATTGTCAATGGGTGCGCACCGATCGGTCCATTGCTGTTCAACGCGTACAGGGTACAACGCGTACCCGCACACATTGAATGCAATGGGCCGGCCGGGGCACCGATCGGTCCATTGCGGTACAACGCGTACAGAGGTACAACGCGTACCCGCACACATTGAATGCAATGGGCCGGCCGGGGGCACCGATCGGTCCATTGCGGTACAACACGTAAAGGGGTACAACGCGTACCCGCACACATTGAATGCAATGGGCCGGCCGGGGGCACCGATCGGTCCATTGCTGATCAACGCGTACAGGGGTACAACGCGTTCCCGCACACATTGAATGCAATGGGCCGGCCGGGGGCACCGATCGGTCCATTGCTGATCAACGCGTACAGGGGTACAACGCGTACCCGCACACATTGAATGCAATGGGCCGGCCGGGGGCACCGATCGGTCCATTGCTGTTCAACGCGTACAGGGTACAACGCGTACCCGCACACATTGAATGCAATGGGCCGGCCGGGGGCACCGATCGGTCCATTGCGGTACTAACGCGTACAGGGGTACAACGCGTACCCGCACACATTGAATGCAATGGGCCGGCCGGGGGCACCGATCGGTCCATTGCGGTACTGCTGTATCAGGAGTACAACGCGTACCCGCACACATTGAATGCAATGGGCCGGCCGGGGGCACCGATCGGTCCATTGCTGATCAACGCGTACAGGGGTACAACGCGTACCCGCACACATTGAATGCAATGGGCCGGCCGGGGGCACCGATCGGTCCATTGCTGTTCAACGCATCCCTGTACAAGTGACTGGCATATGTCACCATGCCTGTCTCAGATGAACATATGCCAGCCACAGATAGCTCCCAGGGAGTGAGGGGCACACCTACAACACGACAGCCTGTCCAAACTGTATCATAAGGCATGTAAGGCTGCATTTCCTATTGTGTGTATGTTGGTGTACATGTTGTCCTGTGGGTGTCACCTGGGGGCAGCCACCCCAGGCTGTGCACGTGTTCATGGGGACAGGATCCTGGGTGTTACGTGTACATGACCACTGTGATGTGCAACTGTTCATATCTGTGCATGTGCCATGGTCACATTTCACGGTGGTGTATGTGTATGTCATGTCAGATACCCCGTGAGTCCCATGTGGGACGGTATGTTTGAGCCATGGTGTCCCAGTGGCACCATAGTGATGGTCCTCCACAGTCTGTGTGCATGTAGTGTTTACAATGTCTCTGATTTCATGTGCACAATGGGAGACAGTCTACACATCCACGTTGTGTCTGCATGGACTTTGATGTTGTGCATGTGTGTGTCACAGACGTCCATGTCTGTCCTGCAGTGGCAAGTGGGACCACTACCTGTGGGGGTCATGGTTGTTTTGCTGTGGTGTACACATGATACTCCATGTAATGCCAGTGTCCATGTGGCAATACAAGGTCCCTGGGAATGTACCTGTCGTTGAGCTGTGATGCCTGGGGCACATCTGTCCTCACATGTCACTGTGGGGGGTGATTGTGACACGGCAGCAGGAGATGGGAACTGTGACACGGCCTCATGATATCCAATGGGCCAACCTGGGACTTATTGATGCCACTTGTTGAACCGTGATGACAGATGTTGGCCATGTATGTACCATACATGTCCTTACGGAACTGCACACTTCATGTAGTTGTGCCTCATAATGATGTATGTTGTGATATTGAGTGTGTTCAATGCCGCATATGTGGGGTGACTGACAATCTTGCTTTCTTCTCCTCTGCACTGCAGGGCTCCTGCTGTCCATCGACCATTCCCAGACCTGGCAACGATGGTGGAACGGGACAGCATCCGACGGTACCGCTTCACCAGGCAGCTGATTGAGGATTTGGCAGTGCAGTTGGCCCCACATTTGCAGCCTGGCCGGCCGTATCCTACAGCGCTGACCCCCAAGGTGAAGGTGATGGCAGCCCTACACTTCTTTGCCACCGGTACCTTCCAACATACTGTGGCGACTGCTGGTGGGATGTCACAGACCATGTTGAGCCGTGTGCTCCGCGATGTTTTGGAGGCAATGTTGCTATTCCTGAACCGGTACATCTATTTCCCTAGACTGCAACGACTCACTGACGTGAAGAGTGACTTCTATGCCCTGGGGAGGATGCCGCATGTCATTGGCTCCATTGATGGGACACATGTGGCTTTGGTACCACCACAGGCCCAGGAGCAGGCCTACCGTAACCGCAAGCACTACCACTCGGTCAATGCACTGGTGGTGTGTCTTGCAGATATGACCATCACACACGTGTGTGCCCGTTTACCTGGTTCAGCACACGATGCCTTTGTGATGAGGAGTAGTCGCATCCCCAGGATGATGGCACAGATGCAGAACCAGCGTGCCTGGCTTGTCGGTGTGTACTGACTTTGTGCCATTGTGTGTGATCTGATCTGTAGTATTCCGCCCACTTTTCCAAGTCAGCTAATGTGCACTTGTCTGTCCGTAGGTGACTCGGGATACCCCAACATGCCGTGGTTGCTGACACCCCTCAGGAACCCTGTGACACCAGCCCAGATGCGCTACAATGAGGCACATGGTCGGACCAGGAGAGTGATTGAGCGGACATTTGGTCTCCTGAAGAGCCGCTTCCGCTGCCTGGACAAGACAGGAGGGTCCCTCCCATATGCCCCAGCGAAAGTGTGCAAGATTATCATCGTCTGCTGCATGCTCCACAACCTGGCAGTGCGGAAGGAGTTGCCTCTCATCCAGGATGACAATGACCAACATCAGCCACCTGTGGAGGATCCTGGCCTGGACCACGATGCCAGTGATGATGATGATGAGGGTGATGTCCGCACACAGCTCATCACCAACTTCTTTAGCTGAATGTGAGTATCCTGAGGTGTCATGTCAATGATGTGAGTTGGCATGATATGTGTAGGTGGTGCTCTGGTGCTGTTGGAGTGTGTCCATGGGCTACTTGACTGGATGTGTGTAGCGATGTGTGCTTACAGGTGGTCTGTACTCCCCAACAGTGTTGACATGCTAACTTGGTTCTGGGTGGGTATCTTGTAACATGTATTGTGCATGAGTTTTGCTGTTCTGTCCTGTTCTCCATTGCTTTTGACTGTGTGTCATTTCTGTCCTTCACAGGGTACTTTCAGATTCGTTTGGTCAACTGTGTCCACCGACGACGTGATTGTACTTCCAGGGTGGTAGCTGTTGTGTCCCTACAGGTGATGTGCGCCACACCCATGGACTTCCTTCCTTCTACAGTTGTTGACTGTGTGCCCGCTGCCAGGTGGGATTACCTTGCATCTGTAGTGGTTACGACATGTTGCAACTGTGTAATAAACCTGTGCTTCACTTTGTGATGTGCGTTGTCTGTGGTCACACATTTGACTGCCATTTGCTTACTGCACCTGTGGGCTACTTGACTACAACTGGGAATAGGTGTGGTGTCTGTGCATTGCACCGTCTTCCCTGGCAACATCAGTGTAGGCAATGAGTCAGATGGCCTAGGTGTGTATGTGTTGTGTAGCCCTGGTGGTGTGTCTCCCTCATATGTGTCACGTTGCCTTTACTCACATGCCTGTGTTGTACTTGCTGTTGCAGTTCGCATACACAGTGTAATTTTGCAGTTCATCATCCCCATGACAGCACCCACGTTGGAATCACAACAGAGGCAAGTATGGTGTATTAGTGTGTTTATTGTGATACATTTGTGTGAATAGTGCATAGGATGGTTAGTGCTGTACATATATCTTGCAATCAGAAGTTCCTAGGTGAATTGAAAGTCCTGGTAGACAAAATCCCCAGTATCGGGGCCACAGTTGTCTGAGACATTGGTCCAACTTGTACTCCCCATGTAATGTGTTGGAGTTGTGTTGCCGTCAACAGGGTGAACAGTTTGTGCACAAAGGTGAACATCCAGAACAGGTTCAGGCTTCCTGGGAGTTGCACTTGGCCATCGGCCTCTCACTTGCCCCTCCTCAGACGACCCCTCTTCTTTGGGGGGGCCCCTCAAGTACAGGCTGCTGCGGTGCAGGGGACTCTCCGCCAGAGTCATCCTCCCTCCCTGTGGCAGTTGCAGTTTGTTCAGCACCAGATGTTGTTGGCACACAGGGAGGTGTGGATTGGTTGCTGTTCATCTGGCGGAGGCATTATAATATGTCCCTGTGCACCGCCGTCATCTCTTGCAGTGCGTCCACTTGGACTCCACGCGGGACATGTGTGAGTCCAAGCGGGCATGATGGGCAGCCTGCTGCTGTTTCATGTCTCTGAGGAGCCCCACTACCTGGCTGAGATCTCCGGTGCTGGACTGGTACGCATCGGCTATGCGTACCAGTTGTGGGTCATCATGCACACCAGCAACCTCTGCAAGCAGCGACCTCTGTCTCCCACCCCTCCCACCACCCCTGCCG
Source organism: Calotriton arnoldi (assembly GCA_963921515.1). Lineage (NCBI taxonomy): Eukaryota > Metazoa > Chordata > Amphibia > Caudata > Salamandridae > Calotriton > Calotriton arnoldi. The sequence continues at coordinate 1,970 of CAWUFW010020696.1, read as the reverse complement.
ACATGTGCAGTGCGTGCAGTGGCACACACAGATGACCCTGGTCCCCCTTGGGGGTTGGTGGTGGTGGTGGTGTCCATGGCCCCACGTTGGTCCAGGGTCCCTGTGCTGGTGTTGCTCCTTGTTCTGTCCATGTCGGCAGGGATGGTATTTGTGGTGACAGTCGTTGGAGGGGTGGGTGCAGGGGGTGCAGCTGGTGGTCCTGCTGGTGCTGCAGCTGGTGGTCCTGCTGGTGCTGCATGTTGACTTGCACCGGATGTGCCAGGTTGGTCTTCTTCGTCCGAGGAGGGCAGAGGCTGTACGACACCAGTGAGCTCCGCATCCTCTTGAGCCTGGGACTGGGACTCCTCAGCGTCTGCTGCTGTGTCCCCATCATCACCTGTTTTTGGGAGACACACACAATGTATGTTATGTTTCTGCAGGCATCAATGGTTGACACACCTGACAGTTGTGCCTCTGGGTGCGGTCCTGTACATTGCATTGTCCTAAGTTGTCACAGTCAGGGGTTGATATTGGTGTAGCACATTGTCCTGCATTATTTGGGCATTTCTATGTATTTGTTGGGGTGTGAACATGGTCTGCATTGGTTGTATTTGGTTGACAGCCGTCCCTCCTTCCCACCCAGCCAGTCAGTTATCCCACCATGGACTGTGCTTGCATTGCAGGGAGTGCAAGTTGTCTTTCAGGATGTCAGTCAGTGGTGTCCTGCTGTTGGTTGTTGCACAGTTGCCAGCAGGGCCTTGTGCTCCCCACAGCAGTAGCCAGTGTCAGCCATCTTGTCAGTCCTTATCCACTCCCTGTGATGTGAGCATGGTTCAGGAGTGGTGTTGATGGGACAGTTGTGGGGGTGAGCTATGTCTGTGACTATGACTCCCATCATGCTATTGCCTCCACCCCACTTCCCAGCTTTCCCATACTTACTTGCTTTTGTGGGGAGTTCAGTGTGTGTGGGTGTGAGAGCAATGGCAAGATGGCTGACAGTGGTGTCCTGCTGTTGGTTGGTGTGCAGTTACCAGCATGCCCTTGTGCTCCCCACAGCAGTAGCCAGTGTCAGCCATCTTGTCAGTCCTTATCCACTCCCTCTGATGTGAGCATGGTTCAGGGTGGTGTTGATGGGACAGTTGTGGGGTGAGCTATGTCTGTGACTATGACTCCCATCATGCTATTGCCTCCACCCCACTTCCCAGCATTCCCATACTTACTTGCTTTTGTGGGGAGTTCAGTGTGTGTGGGTGTGAGAGCAATGGCAAGATGGCTGACAGTGGTGTCCTGCTGTTGGTTGGTGTGCAGTTCCCAGCATGCCCTTGTGCTCCCCACAGCAGTAGCCAGTGTCAGCCATCATGTCAGTCCTTATCCACTCCCTGTGATGTGAGCATGGTTCAGGGTGGTGTTGATGGGACAGTTGTGGGGGTGAGCTATGTCTGTGACTATGACTCCCATCATGCTATTGCCTCCACCCCACTTCCCAGCATTCCCATACTTACTTGCTTTGTGGGGAGTTCAGTGTGTGTGGGTGTGAGAGCAATGGCAAGATGGCTGACAGTGGTGTCCTGCTGTTGGTTGGTGTGCAGTTCCCAGCATGCCCTTGTGCTCCCCACGACACAGCAACAGTGTCAGACATCTTTGATGGGCCTTTCCACTCTCTGTGGGATGTGCATGCGTGAGTGTGAGCTTGCTGGGCCATGTGGTGGGGGATGTAGAGCTGTGCCTACGACTCCCATCATGCTATTGCCTCCACCCCCCTTCCCAGCATGCCCATGCTTCCTTCCTTTTGACTCTGCTTCCCTGTGGGGTGGGCTGTCTGTGCTGACAGGATGGCTGGGAGTGTTGTCCTGGCAGTTGTTTGGCTAAAAGTCCAAAGAGTGTCCCTGTGCTTCACACAACATAACCCAGGGTGGTGGTTCTTTGTGGGATCTTCAGTTAGGATGTGAGGCATTGCATTCTCCCAGGTGGGTTCTGTGGAGTATGTGTTG